>NEWO01000860.1:237041-249296 GCA_003013225.1 Phalaenopsis aphrodite
TAATATCAGCAATTGTCCATCCAAAGACTTTCTTAAAATTTTTCAAAATTTTTATCAACCTTTCTTCTTCTTCCATTGTTAATTTTGAGGAAATTATAATAGGTAAAGTAGAGGAATCTCCTAAAAAGGCATATTTTAAATGATCAAGAAGTAACTTCAACTCTAGTTTTGGAGGTTTTTCAATAAATGGACAAAATTCTTTATCTTTGTCTATCATGTCCAAAACTTCAAAACTTTCTCGAACATAGTTTGACTTTTCCTTAAAAAGATCTTCACATTGATCTAAGTACTCTTCTTGCTCATGTTCCAAAACTTTTTCTTCAAACTTTTCTTCATAAGTAGTCTTGAAATGGAATTTACTTAGATATCTTATAACATCTATTCTAAAACATTCATCATATTTATCTTGAAATGTTAAAAGTAATAGTTTGATCATTGACGCGCATTGTTAATTCCCCTTTTTCTATATCTATCATTACTCTTCCTGTGACTAGGAAAGGTCTCCCAAAAATTATAGGTATCTCTTTATCTTCCTCCATATCTAGCGCAATGAAATCAATAGGAAAGATAAATTGATCCACTTTCACTAGGACATTTTCTATAACACCTTTAGGGTATGTTATCGAACGATCTGCCAACTGCAAAGTTACCATAGTAGGGGTTATTTCTCCTGAACCCAATCTTTTAAATATTGATAATGACATAAAGTTAATGCTTGTACCTAAATCACATAAAGCTTTCTCATAAAATATGTCTCCTATTGCACATAGAATTGTAAAGCTTCCAAGACCTGTAAGCTTGTCAAGAAGCTTCTTCCAAATTATTGCACTGCACTCCTCACTGAGTGCAACAATCTCGTTATCTTCAAACTTCCTTTTACTGTTGAGAATATCCTTCATAAACTTTATATAGCTCGACATTTGTTCTAAGGCTTCAACAAATGGAATATTAATTGTCATCTTAATTATTTTCATAAATTTTGAAAATTGCTTATCCAACTTTTGGTGACGAAGTCTCAGAGGAAATGGAGGTGGTGGAAAAAAAAAATAGGTCTCTCAGAATCTTTTAGAGCGTCCTCTTTTGATTCTTCAATTTCTTCTCTCTCTACTTCAATTTCTTTTTGAACCTAACCTTCCAACTCACTTCTGCTTCTAAGTTGAATAGCTTTTACTTGTTCTTTATTCTGGTCTTTTAGATTTGATTCAGTATTACTAGGAAGTATTCCTTGGGATCAATTACGTAATGGATTTGTTATTTGCCTAAGTTGAATCTTGATATTTCTAATTGTAGCTCCTTGACTTTGTAAATGCTTTCCCATTTGTAACATCACTACTTATATATACAACTTATTCTCCTTAAACTGTGCATTACTGTTGAAACCTGGAGGATAAGTAGATCTATAATTATTATTCCATTGGTTGTTCTAGTTACCCAATGGGTTTCTTTAGTTTTCCCCCATTGCTGATTACTACCACTCGAATTTTTATTCCAGTTAAAGTTGGGATGGTTCTTCCAACGTGGGTTATAATAATTTGAATATGGATTATTTTGCTTATTATTTATGGCATTCAAATTTTCTAATGATGCTTGATAATCTATCATTTGGCCTAATGAATTCTCTTTAATCGGGGAAATTGGTTGAGAAAAATTCATTCCAAATAGGTCTAACTTCCTTCAAATTGGAGCAACTTGATTTGTTAACATGGTAAATGCATCGGATTCTTGAATTTTGGCTACTTTCTTAGGATTTACTCTCTTAGAAGGCCATTGAAAAATATTTATAACATTTCTTCAATTAAAGCATAGGCATCATGAAATGGTTTGACATCAATGAACCACCAGCAACGACATCGATAATTCATCTAAGAGATCCAACTAATCCATTATAAAAAGTTTGAATTATTAACCAATCTAGTATATCATGTTGTGGACAATTTCTTACGAGCTCTTTAAAACCTTCCAATGTTTCATAAATAGATTCCCCTTTAAACTGAATAAAATATGTAATATCATTTCTAAGCTTTGCAGTTTTTTATGGTCAAAAATATTTAGCAAGGAATTTTTGTGCTAAATCACCCCAAGTTCTGATAGATCCAAGTTCCAATGAATTTAACACCATCTTAGCTTTATCCCTCTGTGTGAAAGGAAATAACCTAAGTCTTATGACAACATCTGATACACCATCGTATTTAAATGTAGTGCATAATTCTAGAAAATTGACAAGATGTAAAATTGGATCTTTAGTTGGTGATCCCTCAAACTAATTATTTGATACCATTTTGATAATAGCAGGTTTAAGCTCAAATGAATTAGCCACTACAGTAGGTTTTTGAATACTACAATGAATTTCATCTACAGTAGGGTTGACAAAATATCTTAAATGTGTAAACTCTTGATGAATTTCAGCATTTTGATTATTTTGGTCTGCCATTTCTATAAATTTTTTGGATTTTTCAAAATTTATAATTTTTTTAGTTTTTCTAATTTTTCTAATAGATCTTTGTAATTTAGAAACGTAGGCACTAGTCATTCAGAACCTTAACTATACATACACTAACTTGATCCCTTGAGACTTATAATATGCAAAGTACAACAAAAATTCAGATTATATTTCACTTATACTTTCTTACTTTATAACAAAACCAAAAATTTCATACTGAAGAAAAATAAAAATTTAACTTTTAATTTATATATATTGGGATACTACGTAAGTATACATATCGTTATCAAGTAATATAGGACTTTATGAGTAAGACCTGAATATCGAACCCACAGGGAATTTATACAATATGCACTTTTAGAAAACTTTCTATTTTTAAAAAAGCAATTACATAAACTGAATATATTTGCAGTAATAAAAATTCAAATATTTTTGATATTTTTGATATTTTGACAAGATAGTAACAATTTAAAAAGATAACTAGAGTTTGGTAGATGAAAAGCACTGAATAAGAAAAATATCTTTCTTCTTATCCTGAATCAGTAGTAAGTACAGGAATTTTGTTGCGGAAGTATGCAAATTGTGTTGTGCCAAATAGTAGCAATAATATTCTTTACCCTTACTAGAGTTGCTATAAGGAACATTAGCTAATTTAAAGTATGAATAGTTCTAAAGACCGGCTAGGAAAGGAAGATACTAGCTCTCACTCTAGAGTTCCCTTGATTTCCTCCACCTAATGGCTAACATCTAGTATCAGAACCTAAAACAAAAAACCAAGTTGGGGCCTTTAACCTGTCACTTTAAAGTCCTCTAACTCCACACCCTTCAATGATTATTTCCCTATTTATTTGCACTCAATCATAGGAACTACATTCTCATTCATACAACCTCATGTGATTCTTTCTAATTATTGATTGAGACAATACCAGCCCGATTCTTATATATTCTCACAACAAATTTTAACATCTGGATTGGCCAAATCAAGAAACAAATGCAGTGTATGGATTTAAATCATCACAACTTCTTCCAATATTAAAGATCAATACTCTCCACAATTCCACTCCAAAACTTAATTAGTTATCATTTTAAGAATAAAGATAAAGAAAACTACTCAGAATCCATGGAGAAAATAAAACCACACCTTAGTTTAAAAGTAGAAATCATTGTGAAACCAACAACAAGTCTCAATTAAAACCAAAAGTAGTCTCAAAGCAAAAAGATAAAAACTTATCACAAGTTCTCCACCAAACTCTTGAAGTTCCTTTAAATCTCTTTTCTTTACAATCACTTAAAATAAACTAACAAAAAGCATAAAATAAAAGTAAAAGCAGTGCCTGAAAATCTCTCTGAACTAACTCCCCAAATTGAGGAACTTTCTAAACTTTCCAAGTATTTTCAGGACTCTTTACAAAGTCTTCTCTTCTTTCTTTTATAGTTTTCCAAGAGGTGCCTTGGAAACTCTTAAAAAAATGTCTAGATTTGATGTATTTCCCCAAGAGATGCATCCTTTCGTGATAATCTTCATCCATGGTGGTTATAACCACCTATTAAGCCAGTGGGTGCCTCAAAAACCTCTTTAAAATTCACAAAAACCAACTTTACTCGTCCAGTGCTTAAGCGTGGGACCTCTGGTGCTTAGACGTGGCCTTCTCTGTTTAACCGACGCTTAAGCGCAAGTTCTGGAGCTTAGGCGCCAAAACTCATTTTGGGTTGTTCTTTATAGCAACCCAAAATGAAACTTCAAAGGCCTTAAAAGATTTCATGGATATTCATGTCATCGAGACCAGAGTCGTTGCATCTGTGTGCAACGCTAAACCTCTCGTCAAAGAGAACGCTAGAGATGAGCTGCGTAGGGCTCTTTTCTTAAGGGATGAGAAAATCAGCAAAATGAAGAAATGAATGGAAGAGATGGCCACTGCCATGAATGTCATGGCCATAGCTCAAGGTCAATCTCAACCACCACAGTTAGCCTCCCCAGACATCAATCAACCCGAGATTATATATAGCACAAATAAAAGGAGGGAAGTTTCCTTTGCAAATAGAGATGATCAACAAAAGAAGAATTCTCCATCAAGCGCCATGCCAGAAAAATAATTTAAGCAAATGGTTGAGCAAGTTCGGGAGGCCTTAGCCCAATCTAAGGGTGGTACATTGATTTTGAAGGGTGCACCTTACCCGGAGGAAATCAATGTCGTACCCTACCCTAAGGGTTTTGTGTTGCCAAAATTTATGATATTTGGTGAGACCAAAAATCTCAGGTAACATATAGCACATTTTCAAGTTAGTTGTGGTAACACATGAGGAAATGAAACTTTACTCTTTCGATAGTTTGTCAGTAGTCTGTCAGGAATAGCTTTTGGTTAGTATGCCAAATTACCCAACAAAACAGTCAAGACGTTCGCTGAGTTAGAACAACTGCTCGTAAAAATATTTGCTAGAGCACAACATCATGTATCTAGTGGAGATCTTATGATAGAGAAACAAAAGTCCAATGAGACTTTAGTGGACTATATTTTGAGGTGGAGAAAAGCATGAAATGTGAACCTTAACTACAAGAACATCATGCGATTGAGATCTTACTCAAAAGCATTCATGGGCCAGTAGCTTTCATGCTCAAGGGACTCACCATTAGATCCTTCGAGAAGCTACTCAGCAAGGCTAGAAATCTTCAAGAAAAAGTCAAACATATGGATTCTCATAAGAAGGCCGAGAAGTCCAGGACTACTAGAGTATTTGAAAAGAAGTCTGGAACAATGACAATGGTCAATAAAGGAAAACAACCATTGAAGTTACATGCAGAGAATTATCGTCAGTCGTCATCATAGCATGCTTAACAACAGACGCAACAGTATGGCTAGTATAGCCAGCAACCGCCTCAAGGAGGATCATAACGAACAGAGAATAAGAAAATGTCCATTGTGGAATGTAGGAAAGTGGTGTATTCCTTTAAATATGAAGCCATGAGAAAAATGTTCATAAGTTTGATGAAGAAGCCTGATAATGAAGAAGCCTATGTACAATCTTGAGCAAGTCGTCCAAGAAAATACTAAATAAAATCTAGAATGCATCAGCACATGCTTCCGTTCAGAGACTTCATCCTACCAAGCCAGAAATGAAGATTCTGCCAAGAAATTTGCTGCCACTAAAGAAGAAAAAAAAGAACACCAACATGAAGACTGATAGCACGGGGGGTAGGAAAGGGGTTTCCTCTGCTTGATTAGTTGTCTCGAATTTGGGGAAGAGAATCTTTAAGCCCTTGACCTCGTATTCTATCCTTTTTTCCCCTCTGGGGTCTTATGAATATAATGATTATGATTTTGGCTACGTTTTTACTATTTTTAGTGATAACATAATTGATTTTGACCAATCTAACTTTGATCTCGATTCCCAAACTGATCCTCAAATCATACTTAAGTTCGATGAAACTATTAGCAAGACCGAAGGATACATCGACAATACCGATTACGATAGCTCCAGGAGTGAGTAACCAATCCTCTAATGCCACACTGCACCACTTGCCATCAACTTAGATCTTTCTGAAAAAGATGAAATACCAAACGATTCAACAATGGTATCTCAAGAAGAAAAAATTACATAAGTGAACTTAAGAAGTGAGAAAGTATTACCCCCAAGGTCAGCTCCAACGAATAAAGTAAAGCCAATAGTAACTCGAGAAGAGGTACCTCCACCTTCGCCAATAGAAGAAACACATAACCAAGTAAAGCTTAGAGGATCATACAAAGTGGATTACAACATGCTATCTCATCTTAGGAAGTTTGCAGCCAGAATAAGCATCTATGATGCTCTAATCCTATCAAAGGAGATGAGAGAGTTTCTGGTTACAGCTTTGCCTGGCCTATAGATTTTCTTAGCCGAGTTGGCCAGCACATCCTTAAATGAACTTTTCTCATTGAAAGAAGAGTCTGGGATAACCTTCACAGATGAAGACTTGCTGCTCGGCACCGCTGACCATATTCTTCCATTATATATCTCCGTTAACATTAGCAGGTTTGTATTGTCCAAAGTTCTAATAGATCCCGGAGCATCCCTCAACTTGATGAGTCTATAGACATTGGCCTATTTGGACATTGAAGCTCATGAGCTTATGGCCAAAAAAATGATGCTAAGAGGATTCAACCAAAAGGAAGAGGACAATTCCTAGATCACTTACACTGCTTATGAAAGTTGGAGAACTAGTAACAGCAGCTAAATTTCATTTCATCGACTTCAAGACCTCTTTCAATGCTTTACTATGTCGACCATGGATTTACAAACACAACATGGTTCCATTGTCTCTACACCAATGCATTAAGTACTACAAAGAAGGACAAGAACATTGCATTAAGGGAAATTTACAACCATTTTTAGTTCAAGAAGTTGATATTCATGAAGATGCCGCCTACTATGCACCTCCAAAGAAAATTGTCTTCTTTCGTGAAGTTGTGGCAAATAAAGTGAAAGATTCGGGTGTGTCACAAAGAAGAAGCCATTCAACTCTGCTTTGACAATCTACTATCATTTTTTCACAAAAAGGTCATAAAGGTTCTTTCAGCCCATATATCCGAGATTGAGGCTGGAGACGTAGATGAGGAAGGGCCAACTTGATATTTGAACGGACTAGGCCTACCATCAACATTGATGGAGAAAAGAATTCTGAAAAAGAAATAATGATGACAAAATAAAAGAGGTCATAGTACGAGATATCCTTAGAAGACATGGAGAAAAGTGAATGTCAGTCTATGTATGATCAAATAAACCACTATGTGAATGTCATGACCCTTACTTTGATTCTCCCTCAAAAGGTCGAAAGCTTAGAGGTTAAGGAAGTCCGTAGCACTGGTTCAAAGTTGATCAAATTTCACCATGCTTCTACTTCTACTAATCTTAAAAATCATGTAAAGTTCAATGAAGATCATAATGAATTAATGGAATTGCCTTTTGGTTACTTTTTGCCTTATGTATAAAAGTTAATTCAACAGGTACATTTGCCAAAACAAATGCCAAAAGATAAATTACAACTTTTTGAAAAAAGATGGCGTGCTAAAAGTTGAACTCCAAACCTGAAAGAGGGTCTTGGATTTTGTACAGTCGGACCAATCGATGATTTAGGGTTTTGCATGGTTGTTACTAGTGAATTAGAAGAGGGCTGCCTTGATGTGGCGAATGACTTCACCGATCAGCTAGTAGAAAATGCCCAGCCATAATTTTAGAAAGAAATGAAATCAGTCGTTGATGAATTGAAAGAAATTAACCTCAGGATGGAAGATCAGCCCGACCTACATTTATAAGCTCTTTACTTAGCAATGAAGAATCTTTAGTGTTGATCAAATTGTTAACAAAATTGAAAGATTTCTTTACATGGAGTTATGATGAAATGTCAGAACAGTCCGCAGAAGTTGTAGTTCATAAACTCAGGGTGGACAAGGATATGACCCTAGTAAAACAAGATCTAAATAAGTTGTGCCTCAGAAAAGAGCAGCAATTCATTGCTGAGGTGAAGAAATTAATAGACGATAGCATTGTAATAGAAGATCAATAACCCACATGGGTAGCTAACATTGTGCAAGTTAAGGAGAAAAATGGATAAATTTGTGTATGTGTTGACTTCACAGATTTGAACAAAGCCTGTCCAAAGGACGAATTTCCATTACCGATACCAAAAATGATGGTGGATATCGCTTCGACACATGAAATTTTCTCCTTCATGGACCGATGTTGAGATACAACCAAATCAAGATGGCTCTCGAGGATGCAATACTTACTGCTTTCAGAATGCCAAATAGATTTTTCTGCTACACGATGATGCCTTTTGGGTTGAAGAACACCAAAGCAACATACCAATGAGGTATGATGAAGATCATTGACGACCTCAAGCACAACCAAGTGGACTGTTACGTGGATGATATGATCATCAAAAGTAAATAGAAAATTAACCATTTGTATGATTTGAGGATTGTATTTGAACGATTATGATAGTACAACCTTTAGATGAATCCCTTAAAGTGCACCTTCAGTGTTAACATTGATAAATTTTTAGGATTCGTTGTCTGTCATATGGAAATTGAGATTGACCCGGATAAAATTAAAGTTATCTTGGAAGCGCCTCCAACCAAAATCTTGAAACAACTACATTCCTTCCAAGGAAAGTTGACATATCTGAGATGCTTTATTTCTAATCTCTCAAGTAGGTGCCAGCCCTTCTCGGCATTAAATAAAAAGGACACCAAATTTGTTTGGGAAGCAAAATATTGGTGGGCTTTCGAGGATGTTAAGAAATATTTAATGACTCCTCCTGTTTTGGCTGCCCCTATCCCAAGAAAACCTTTAATATTTTATACCGCAACCTTAGATGACTCTTATGGAGCTCTTTTAGCCTAAGTCAATGACGATGGTAAAGAAAACACACTCTGCTACCTGTGTTGTCATTTAATACCGATGGAGAAAAGGTATCTGCCTATTAAGAAGCATTGTCTAGCTTTGATTTTTGCCACCCAGAAAATCAGACATTACATGCTTTCTTATAAGGTAACTCTAATTTCAAAAGTTAATCTGTTGTAATATTTGATGACCCGACCAACACTCTCTGGATGACTAGTAAGATGGTCGATGATTTTGTTATAATTTGATTTAACTTTTGTTCCCCTCTGTACTATTAAGGAAAAGATTTTAGCATATTCCCTCGATGCACACCCACTTCCAGTTGTGTCCCCTCTTAATGATGAATTACCAGATGAACAGGTAAAAAATGGAATTCTCCAGTGCGCAACACTGGGAGAAGTACTTCGATGGGGCTTCGTCATCCAGAAAAGACAAAAGACCAGTCACAGTTGTACTGAAAAAAGTAGGAATTGGTTTGATCTTCATCACACCAGATAAGGGCATGCTGAGATTCTCCTATCACCTAAAAGAGCCATGCATAACAATGAAGCAGAATATGAGCGCTAATCATTGGAATGGAATTTGTAATCTTGATGGATATAACAGATATTGCTATCTATGGCGATTCTCAATTTGACATTCAACAATTCACCAGACAATACAAGATTTTGAAACCAAGATTAACAGAATACCACCAGTAAAGTATGAAGCTAGTTGAACAGATCTCTAAGGTAACTCTCTACCAGACTCTTTGGGGTGATAAGGCCCATGATGACGCTCTAGCAAAACGTGCAAATGAATTGGCATGTCTCTCGGAGGATTCCATTGATATCACACCACAAGGAAGCCATATTTTGTCTCAAATTGACCTAAAAAATCTATGAAAGCTCAAAAAAGAAGAATGAATGATAGTTGTGATTGAGGATATCAATGAAGATTGACATAAGCCATTAATATAAGATTCACACACTAGAAATCTGCCAAAAGACAAGTCAACAGTGCATCACATCACAAGAAGGGCTATGTCATACACTCTAGTAAGTGATGTTCTCTACAGAAGATTGTTCGATCAGATGTGGTTGCAATGTCTAAGAAAAGCAAAAGTACAAAATATTGTCAAAGAAGTACATGCCATATTATGTGGTGCTCACCAGTTAGGGCTAAAGATGAAAATGAAGATCAAGAGACTTGGATATTATTGGTCGGCAATGATGTCCGACTACATCGATATAACCAGAAAATGTCACCAGTGTCAAGTGCATAGGGTGATCTTGCACCAACATCCAAATGTGCTACACCAAACTATTACTTTGTCGTCATTTGAGTGTTGGGGCACTTACATAATAGGTCTGATAGACCCTCCATCCTCTAAAGGATGTAGATTTATACTTTCCACTATAGATTGCTTTTCCAAATGGGTAGAGGTAGTGTTGTTACGAGAGCTTACAACGCAGTACATCCTTCAATTCTTCAAAATCCAAATCATCTACCATTTCAGAGTTTCACGCAGAATAATTTCCAACAATAGAACAGTCTTCAAGAGCACCAAAATCAACAATTTTGTCAAGCTGCATGGGATAGACTAGAGATACTCTACGATCTACTATCTTAGGGTAAATGGCCTAGCGGAGGCCTTCAACAAGACACTAGTACAAATTTTGAAGAAGACACTGGATAAGAATAAAAGAGATTGGCATAACAAACAGTTAGAAGCTTTGTGGGCCTACCAGACAATGTTTAGGACTCCCATTGAGTGTACACCCTACATGCTCGTATACGGGTCCAAGGTCGTGCTACTGCTAGAAGTTCATACGCCATCTCTTAGAGTCATTCTCGCCAATCAACTTACAAGAAAATGAAGTGCAAAACTCAGACTTGAAGAATTGGAAAGTCTCAAACGAAAGAGGCTAGAAGTACAACAACATTTGGAACTTAACCGAGCAAGGATGGTTCCAGCTCATGACAAATTGGTCCGCCCATGCACGTTCAAAGTTGGTGATCTCATTCTCGTGCTTAAAGGCAGATTCTTGCACGTCGTAAGATACGTGAGATTTTTGAGCCAACTTGGGAGGGACCACTTTTTGTAGAAAAGGTCTACTCAAGGGGAGCCTACTAGCTGGTGGATTTTTGAGGTGAGAGACCCATGTTGCCAATCATGAGACATTACTTGAAGACATACTATGCAACTTGATATTGCTTGAAATTGAAATTTTGAAATTTTGATTATTCTGGGGTTATTTATTTGGACAAATGTCTGTAATAGGGTCCAAAAATTTTGTAATAAAATTAACCTCAATAAAATGAAAATTTTTGAATTTACATACTTCAATTTTCATCTTAGTATATTTAAGTTTGATATATTACTAAATTAAACAAAATATATACATAAATAAATTATTTTCTCACCTATATAAATTAAAATTTTGTTTAATAAACACTTTTTTCGTTTTTGATCCTGCTAAATTTCAGTGCACTAATGTTTTTCCCATTGTATGTAGAAAAAATGAAAGGATAGAAGCTGATTTTTGCTTTCAAGGATTGTTGGAATCTCACACTTAGCAACGGAAAGACACCGCAAGGTGGCATCATAGACTTCGACATGAACTTCAGTCAAGTAGACTATGAGGGTCCCTTGATGGACGTGGTCAGCCGTCGAGAAAAAGAAAGGCCTACTATCATTGTTAAAGATCAACACCAAGGAGGATTCCTCACTGAAGGGGAAGAAAGTGATAGTGCAACAAGATCTGATGGAGGAGACTAGTTGCCTGCAATCTATGATAACTGCATCGGTTGGAGGCCTAGTCACTGCTAATGACGTGAGACTGCCAGATGCACCGTTATGAAGGACTCAACACAGAAATGTCAATCATAAAAAATATAGAGCTTTTCTGTATGAAGAAAGAAGACACCAGAAGGAATTAGAAAACTTGCTTACCCTGATTCCTGAGATGAGAATCTATGATCCATGCATGAGAGAGACTTCCTACAGCTTGTCTGCCACAGAGGATGAGTCCGAGTTCACTACAGAGCCGATGATACCAGAGGCTTCAGATAATCTTTGTGCGGGTTGCCCGACAAGCAACACCTAGATTCCCACATGAATACCAACTACAGGGAAATTTGTGGAATACGCGGACTGCAACATACTCCACCAAGAGGGTTGCAATACTATGGAGGAGTGCACGTCCACCGATGATGGATTTTAGATCACCAATCACTTAATGGGGGAATCATGTCTTCTGTTGGATATAGAGACAACACTAGCATTCCCTTGAGCTCCCAATGTTCACAATGGAAAAATTTGACAAAATGAGTAAAGTAAGAAAAAGGGAATTTAAATTTTGTGAAGAAGTTCAAGGAAGATTTGTCAATATACTAGAAGGCTTGGAGCTGTACACCAGAGTCTTCTCTAAAAGTGACAAAAGAGGCATTCTTGA
>NEWO01000861.1:23665-40462 GCA_003013225.1 Phalaenopsis aphrodite
TTTATCTAAATAATATATATAAACTTGAAAAATATGTATCTCTATCTAGAGATCTCTGACTTTGGAAAAATCAGAGAATGTTCCCCAAGATAGAGGCCACAACATACCAAAAATTCAAGCCATGATGAAATTTCTATATGTATGGAAAATCAAAAGACTCAAAATAGTATTTAATTAATTAAAAATAAAATATGCATGAAATGAATTTCAAAAGAGATTCGAAAGTTAAGGATAGACCTCAAAAATAAGTGAATCTCCACGGGGATGCTAAGAGAATTAATACAGGTAAATTAAATTATGTTGCACGAGCAAATAGTAAGAGATCTCAAACTCGAGAGAATTAACTCAATAGATTTATTTTCTTTCTTGTTGTTTTAATCATGTTTAATTTTCAAAATATGTTTTTAAAAATTTAATTTTAGTTGGTTGATTTTTCAAAAGAGAGTTCTTTTCTTGTTTGCTTGTTTGTTATATTTATTTAAATTTTATTATCGTCAACTTTTTTTTTGTTTCGTTGTTTTGTTCTTTGTTCTTTATAATCTCGAACCAACGCATAGTCTGTGGCTTTTATACATCGCACAAAAAGAAAATTGACAAAAAGACAAATTTCTTAAAGAAACTTTATTAATCTGTTCTATAAAAGTTACAGATTGAATGTAGGTCAAAGCCTCAAAAAGTACAATATGCTAACTGCATCAAAGTACATCCACAAATGTTCCATGACAGGTATATATCATAAGCTGAGCATGTCTAATACATATCATATTTGCTGTATGTAATGCATTAAAACAGAATGTGTGTTCCTGGTGTGACAAGCTCTTGATCGAGCATACCTTCTAAGGCACGCTCCAGGACAAGAGTTCCCTTTACATGTACTTAGAGGTACAACCATCTCATAGCTCATATGGTAGCAGTTCCTCAAATTGTGAATCTGCTTGAAATATATATGACATTTTGCTGTGGTCCATTCATCGAAAGGCCACGGACACCCTACGGTGTCGCACCCTTGGAATACAGTGTTTGGCGACATCCGCCCCATTTCCTTTAAGGACTAGCACTAAACCAACAAGTAACGGAATTTCTACAGCTCCTCTAAATAGGATATTGCTTTTGCTCATGAATGAGACCGGGCAGAAAGGCCTCACGAAGTCGTGATGATCAATGTGCGGAGGTATGTAGTCTCCTTCATCGTATATGTTGATGATGCAACTATTAGGGATACAATTAGCTGGCAGTATACTCCATCTGACCATTCTCTTAATCTTTCATTTTATCATTGGAGGAAGTGGATCCACCTGATTGTGTCTGAGAATCCCAGGAGGATTTCCTTGTCTATCATTGGTAAAGTTGTAGCAGCAGCCACACTTGATAGTGATCCTCCCCTTTCCTCGCATCCACTTTCTTGGCTCAAAATAGGTTCTTTCCATAAGCAGGCCATCTCGACCTCTATCCCTCAAGTTAAAAATGAAATCGAGAATGCTTTATTCATCACTTTCTGAGAAGACCCTGGTGTATAATTCGAACCCTTCTAATATATTGATGAATCTCCCTTGCACTTCTTTGTAGAATTCAAAATTTCTTTTGTTCATTTTGCTCATCTTATAGTACTCTGACGTACTGAGAATCAGAGGCTATCGAGGTTATTCCCTCATTTCAACGTCAGCGGGAACCCAAGTTAGTGTTGATTCTGGTGCTAACGAAATGTGTGACTCGGCATCCAAATGAACATATGGCTTTGGACTCCACGGGACATATTGATCTATTCCCAGTAGGATATATGACTCCCCCATTAAGAAATCGACAGTCTATGACCCATCATCGGTAGATGCGTACTCCACTAAGGTGCTATAGTGCTGTAGGTGTAGGACATTACAGTCTGGGCATTTCATGAATGCCCCTGTGGCTGACGCTCATACAGGTATTTCAGCGTTGCAGGTCGGGCAACCCGTGTGAAGAACATCTAAAGCTGGTGGTATTGCCGACTCTATAAAAAACCCAAACTCCTCATCTATAGCAGGCAAGCTGGATAAGGTGTCTCTCATTCCTGGATCATAAATATTCCCTTCAGGAATAGGGATAAGTAAATTCTCTGCCTCTTTCTGGCTTCTTCTTTCTTCTCATAAGAAAGCCCTCTACTTTTGGCGGCTAGCATTTCTGCACTGATTTCTTCATAGCGAAGCGTCCGATAGTCTTTCATTAACGGAAATGACTAGGACCCCAGTCGATGTAGCTATCACGGACGGGAGGCGGCTGGGCCTTCTTTCTGGCGTCTTCTTAGGGTCGTGTTGTACCATAACATTCTTTCCCTTCAGTGATGAATTGTCTTTGGTGTTCAACCTTAGCAATGAGGGCAACCTTTCTTTTTTCCATTGGCTGACGACATCCATTAGAGGCCCCTCATAATCCATGTCAACTTGACTAAATTCCATCTTAAATTCTAAGGTGTCGCATTGCAGCACCATTTTCTTGTTGAGTGCGAGGTTCCATCCATCATTGAAGGCAACGATCAGCCTCTGGCCTGACATTTCTCTGCAGACAACAAGAAAAATGTCAGTGGGCTGAAACTTAGCGTGAACAAGAATAAAACAAAGTATTTATTAAGAGAAATTTTAGTTTGTTTTGGTGAAGAAGTCATTTATTTCTGTATGGGTTTTGTTTTAATTTAGTAAGATATTAAGTTTAAAAAGAGAAAATTGAAGTGTGCAATTTTCAAAAATTTTCATTGTGTTGAGATTAATCTTAGTACAAAAATTTTGCACCCAGTCACAGACATTTGGCCACGTAGATAACCCAAAAACAGTCCAAATTTCAAAATTTCAAATTAAGTGATGGCAAGCAATGTCAAGTTGCATTGTATGTCTTTAAGTTTCGTCCATTGATTGGTAGCATGTGTCTTTCACCCCATAAATCTACTAACTAGTAGGCTCCTCCTGCATAGAACTTTTCAACGACAAATGATGCCTCCCAAGTTGCCTCGAATTTTTTACCTATCTTGCGGCGTGCAAGAATAGGCCTCTTAAAACGAGTACGAGGTCACCAACTTTGAATGTCCTTGGGTGGACCAATTTGTCATGAGCTTGTACCATCTTTGACTGGTAAAGTTCTAAGTATTGTCGTGCTTCAAGTTATTTTCCCTCAAGACTCTCTAGTTCTTTAATTTTGAGTTTTTCACTTTCTTCTGTTGTGAGTTGGTTGGCAACAGTGACTCTGAGATATGTTGTCTGAATTTCTAACGGTAGCACAGCCACGAACCCGTACACGAGCCATAGGGTGTACACTCAGGTGGGAGTCTTAAATGTTTTTTGGTATGTCCACAAGGCTTCTAGTAACTTGTTGTACTAATCTCTTTTGTTTTCGTTTAGTGTTTTCTTTAAAATCTGTACCAATGTCTTATTGAAGGCTTGAACTAAGCCATTTGCTCTGTAATGGTAAATTGTAGAGTATCTCCATTCTATCCCATGTCTTTTGACAAAATAGTTGATTTTTGTGCTTTTAAAGGTTGTTACATTGTCAGAAATTATTCTTTGTGGTACCCAAAAATGATAGACAAATTGGCTTTTAAATAATTGAAGGTCGTGTTGTGCCATAAGCTCTCGTAATGATACTATCTCTGCCCATTTGGAGAAGTAATCCATAGCGGCAAGTATAAATCTGTGTCCTTTGAAAGATGGAGGGTCTATATGACCTATTATGTTTGTGCCCCTACACTCAAATGGCCATGAGGCAACGGCTGTGTGTAGCACATTCGGAGGTTGGTGCAAGACCACCCCATGCACTTGGCACTGGTGACATCTTTTAGCTTAATCCATGCAATCAGACATCATTGCTAGCCAATAATATCCGAGTGTTTTGATCTTCATTTTCATTTTTGGCCCTGACTGGTGAGCGCCACACAATCCGGCATGTACCTCTTTAACAATACTTTGAGCTTTGGTTTTGGTTGAACAACATAGCCACATCTGATTGAATGAACTCCTGTATATGACGTCACCTACTAGAGCGTAAGACATAGCCCTTTTCGTAATCTGATATGCTTCAAACTTGTCCTCTGGTAGCTTTTCAGTATGCAAAAATTCTATCAATAGCTTGCATCAATCTTCATTGATATCAACAACTGCATTTATCGCTTCTTCTTTTTCGAGCTTGTGTAGAGTTTCAAGGTCAACTTGAGACAAAACACGTCTTCCTTGTACTGTGATTTTAATGAAATCCTCCAGGGGACATGCCAATTCTTTTGTGAGTTTTGCTAGAGCGTCGACATGGGCATTATCTCCCTAGGAATCTGGCAGAAAGTCATATTGGGGATCTGATCAAGCAGCTTCATAGTGTATTGATGGTATTCTGCTAATCTCAGCTTGAAAATTTTGTATTTTGCAACGACTTGATAGATGGCGAGCTGAGAGTCGCCATAGATGACAATATTTGTTATATCCATTGAGATTGCCAATTCCAATCTGGTGATTAGGGCTTCATATTCTGCTTCATTGTTACTGCACGGCTCTGTCAGATGGTATGAGAACCTCAACATACCCTTTTCTGGTGTGATAAAGATCAAACCAATCCCTGCTTTGCCTGATATGATTGTTCCTGATCATTTGTCTTTTCTAGCTGAAGAAGCACCGTCGAAGTACATTTCCAAGCATTGCACGCTGGAGAATTCCATTTGTAGTATTTGCTCGTCTGGTAACTCATCGTTGAGAGGGGACCTAGCTGGTAGTGTGTGTGCAACGAGAAAGTCTATTAGAATCTATCCCTCAATAGCACAAAAGGGGAATTAAAGTTATATCAAATTGCAATAAGATCATTGAACAACTTACTAGACGTCTGGAGAGTGTTGGTCGGGTCATCAAATATTGCAACGAGTTAACTTTTGAATTTAGGGTAATCTTATGATAGAGCATGTAATGTCTAAGCTTTTGAGCGGTGAAATTCAAGGCTACAAAATGCTTCTCAATAGATGGATACCTTTCCTCCATCGGTATTAGATGGTGACTCAAAAATTAGAGTGCATTTTATTTACCCTCAACATTGACTTGGGCTAAGAGGGCTCTAAGAGAGTCGTCTAAGGCTGCGGTATAAAGTATAAATGGTTTCCTTGGGATATAGGCTGAGAAAATAGGAGGTGTCATTAAATATTGTTTAAGATCCTCAAATGCCCGCTGACATTTATCTTTCCAAATGAATTTGACATCACTTTTAATTAATGCTGAGAAGGGCTGACACCTACTTGAGAGATTGAAAATGAAACGTCTCAGATATGCCAACTTCCCCTGGAAGGAATGTAGTTGTTTCAAGGTTTTAAGAGAAGGCATTTTTAATATAGATTTAATCTTATCCGAGTCAATCTCGATTCCTTGATGACAAAAAATGAATCCTAGAAACTTCCCAGAGGTAACACCAAAGACGCACTTTAAGGGATTCATTTTAAGGTCGTATCGTCGTAACCGTTCGAACACGATCCTTAAATTATACAAATGGTCTATTTTTTTATTTTCTCTTGATGAACAAATCATCTACATAGTCTTCCACTTGATCGTGAATGATGTCGTCAAAAATCTTCGTCATTGCATGTTAGTATGTTACTCTAGAGTTTTTTTAACCCAAACGACATCACTGTGTAGCAGAAAATTCCGATCAACATTCTGAAGGCTGTAAGTGCTGCATCCTCAGGAGCCATCCTGATTTTGTGTTATCCCAATGATCTTTCCATGAAAGAGAATATTTCATTTGTAGAAGCGATATCCACCATCATTTCCGGTATTGGTAGCAGAAATTCGTCCTTCGGACATGCTTTATTCAAATCTCCGAAGTCGACACAAACAATAATTTGTCCATTTTTCTTCTTGACAGGTACAATTTTAGCTAACCATATGGGGTATTATTCTTCTTTTACAAAGTTAGTGTCTATTAATTTCTTCACCTCAGCAATTACTTGTAGCTCTATTTCGAGGCACATTCTTCTAGGAGCTTGTTTTATTGGGGTCATATCTTTGCCTACCCTAAGTTTATGAACTGCAACCTCTGCTGACAGTTCTGACATCTCGTCATAACTCCATTCAAAGCAATCTTTGAATTTAGTTAACAATTTGATCAACTGTAGAGATTCTTCATCGTTAATTAGAGAACTTATAAATGTAGGTTGAGGTTGTTCTCCAGTCCTGATGTTATTTTCCTTCAACTCGTCAACCATTGATTTAATTTCCTCCTCAAATTCTGGCGGAGTGTTTTCTATTAGATGATCGGTAGAGTCATCCTCTATATCAAGGCAGTCTTCTCCTGATTCACTAGTAACAATCATGCAAAATTCTAAATCATCGACAGATCCGACTGCACCAAATCTGAGGCCCTCTTTTGAGTTGGGAGTTTGACTTTTAACATTCCATAACTTTTCAAAAAGTTGTAATTTATCTTTTGGCATTTTTTTTAGAAAATGTCCTTGTTGAATTAACTTTTGTATACAAGGTGAAAAGTAACCAAAAGGCAATTCCATTAATTCATTAGGATCATCATTTAAGTTTACATGATTTTCAAGATCAGTAGAGGTAGAAGAATGTTAAAATTTGATTGGCTTTGAACCAACACTATGGACTTCCTTGGCCTCTAGACTCTCGACCTTTTGAGAGAGAATCAGAGTAAGGGTCATAGTGTTCACATAGTGGTTTATCTGATCATACATCATCTCATATTCACTTTTCTCTGTATCTTTTAAAGATATCTCGTATTGAGATTTATTCTATTTTATCATCATTATTTTATCTTAGGAACTATCTTCATCACCAATGTTGATGGTTGTCCTAGTCTGTTTAACAATTCAGTTGATTTTTCCATGTACATGCCCCCAACCTCGACCTCGGGTGCGCGAGCTAAAGGAACCTCCACCAACTTGTTCAAAGGAGTGGTCAAAGATCGCAGAAATGGAGTTGAATGGCCTCCTCTTTGTGATTTTTCTAAATCTTCACTTTTATCTGTGACAATTTTGCAAGATAAGATAGTTTTCTTCGAAGCCGTGTAGTAGGTGACATCTTCATGAATATCAACTTCATGCACTGAGAATGGTTGTAGATCTCTTTAGTGCATTATTCTTATCCTTCTTTGTAGTACTTGATGCATTGGTGTAGAGACGACGAAACCATGTTGTGTTCATGAATCCACGGTCGACTCAGTAGAGCATTTAAAGAGGTCTCGGTATCAGTGATATGAAACTTGACAGTTGTTTCTAGTTCTCCAACCTTCATAAGCAATGAATGGATCCAAGGGCTCTCTCTCCCTTTTGATTGAATCCTCTTAGCATCATTTTATCGGCTGTAAGCTCCTGAGCCCAATGTCCAAATAGGCTAATGTCCGTAGACTCATCAAGTTTAAGGATGCTATCGAATCTTCTAAAACTCTGGACAACACAAATCTGCTGATATTAACCGATATGTAGACTGGACGATTGTGGTCGGCGGTACCGAGCAGCAAGTCTTCATTTGTGAAGGATACCCCATGCTATTCTTTCAAAGAACAAGCTTCATCTGAGGATGTGCTGACCAACTAAGCTAAGAAAATCTCTGGGTCAAGCAAAGATGTAACCAAAGACTCTCTCATCTCCTTTGATAGGATCATAACAACGTAGATGCTTAATCGGGTCGGTAACTTCTTAAGATGAGCTAGCATGTTGTAATCTTCTATGTATGATCCTCCAATTTTCTCTTGATTTTGTGGTTCTTCCACTAGTGGAGCTGGAGGTAACTCTTCTTAAATTAATATTTGTTTTGCTTTATCTGCTGGAGCTATTCTTAGGGTTAACACTCTCTCGCTCCTTAAGTTCACATATGTAATTTCTTCTTCATGTGACATCATTGTTGAATCTTTCGATGTTTCTTATTTATCGGAAAGATCTAAGTTTATCGTAAACGGTGCACCCTGGCACTCGAGGATTGGTTCCTCACTCTCGATGCTGTCATAAGCTTATTTGTCGATGTCTTCTTCAATGTTATTAGCGAGTTCATCGGACTCAAGTATAATTTGAGGATCATTTTGAGAATCAAGATCAAGACTAGATTGGTCATAATCGATTACGTCATCACTAAAAACAATTAAAACGTAGCCAAAATTACAATTGTTATATTCATAAGACCTTGGAGGGTCAAAAAGATAATCATACAAAGTCACGGGTTTGAGGATTTTCTTCCCCAAATCCAAGACAACCAATCTAGTAGAGGCAGCCCCTATCCTCCCCCCATGCTATCAATCTTCATAGTAGTGTTCTTCTTCTTCTTTGTCCTTGACGATGATGGATCTTGTGGCGAAATCTTCATCTCGGGCTTGACAGGCTGAAGATTTTTGAATGGAAGTTTGTTTTGACGCTTTCTGGATTTGGCTTAATATTTTCTTAGATGATTTGCTCCAAACTTCATTCCATCTATCTTTTCTAATGTGTGCAGAAGATTGTTTTAATGAATTCTGGATTCAGTTTAGGACCCTCTTGAGCTCGTTCCAAGTCATACTCCTTCTATTATCTCCAGTATATGGATCAATCGGAGAGATCGGCTCAGTCAAAATAATAGTTATAGAACATTTTTCAGGTTCTTTTAAATATTCTTTCAGGATCATTATATTCCCTTCTTTAAGGTTCTTCTCAAGCCAGTCCTTAAAGATGAAACATTCTTCTATAGTGTGCCCAAGCAATCTATGATACGGGCAATAATTTGGTTTATCTTTCTTATTGACCTCTTCAGGTTTCTTTGGATCTGGTAGTCTGAACTCAGGCTTCTTCATCAGACTTTTGAACATTTTGGATACAGCTTCATTTTTGAAGGAATACACTACTTTCTACCACTCTACCAAAGATATTCTCTTATTCCCTGTTCGCGATGATCCTTCTTGAGGTGGTCGCTGGTTGGACTGGCTACTCTGTTTCTAAGCATGCTGTGATGAAGATTGGTGAGCATTTATGGATATATTTTCATCGACTGTTTTCTTTTGTTGACAGTCGCTATTGTTCTTGTTTTTTTTTCAAACACTCTGGTTGCCTTAGACTTTTCATGTGAATCCATATGTATGATTTCTTTTTTAAGACTACTGGCTTTACTGAGTAGCTTCTCAAAAGATTTGATGGTGAGTCCCTTGAGCATGAAAGCTACTAGCCCATGGATGCTTTTGAGTAAAATCTCAATTGCATGATGTTCCTGTAGCTGAGGTTTACACTTTATGCTAAAGTTTCTCCACCTCAAAATATAATCCACCAATGTCTCATTGGGCTTTTGCTTTTCCATCATGAGATCTCCTATAAAAACATGGCGATGCACTCTGGCAAATCTCTTCACAAATAATTGTTTCAGTTTGAAAAATGTCTTAACTAATCCGTTGGGCAAATCAGCATACCAATCAAAAGCAATCCCTGACAGGCTGCTGACAAACTGTTGGAAGTGTAAAGCTTTGCTACTCCTTATGTTGCCTCAACTGGCTCGAAAGTGTGCTATATGTTGTCTGGGATTTCTATTACCATCAAATATCTTAAATTTTGGGGCCACAAAACCCTTGGGGAAGGTTACAACATTGAATTTTTCCAGGTAAGGTCTACCCTTCAAAATCAATGCACCCCTTAGATTGGGTTAAGGCGTCTCGAACTTGCTTGGCCATTTGTTTAAATTCCTTCTCTGGATGGCGCCCAATGGAGAATCCTTCTTTTGTTGCTCATCTTTTTTGGTTGAGGAAACTTCTTTTCTTTCATCTGTAATGTGTATTATCTCTGGTTGGTTGACCTCTGGAGATGCTAACAGTGGTACTTAAGATTGTCCTTGAATTGTGGCCATGACGGTCATGGCTGCGGCCAGCTCTTCTATCCTTTTCTCTAATTGGCTGACTTGCTCATTCTTTACGAGGATAGCCCTACAAAGTTCATCTACAACATTCTCTTCAAAGAGATGTTGAGCATTACGCGCAGATGCAGCGGCCTTGGTTTCGATAACATGGACATCCGACAAATCTTCTTTGAGGTAATTACTGTAGTCAAAATCTTCATCATCGTTATCAATGAAAACTTCATGTTCACGAGCCAACTCGAAAATCTCGACTCTTAGCTTTTCAACTCTTTCTTCAATTATTGATTCTTGAATTGTCTTAAGATCTGGAGGACCTTGCTGGACCTCCTCTTCTGCCTCCTCCATCTCATTGGCAATTGCTGTGACGATGTCAGATACTTTGAACCCTGGCTTTGTTCCACAATTTTGCCCTACGGGCTTATTGGGCTGTATCGGTACAAAAAACTTGGGTTTCCACTCCTTTTTCTTTGACGATGATATCTCAAGATAGAGTGTCCTAGCAGAAACATTGATATGTTGAAGAGAAGTATGCTCCCTATGGTGTAGACCGACTACATCACCGGGAAATTTCTTCATCTTTTCCTTCATAATTTTAGGAATGTCTTTACAGTGGGTGATCGGTAGGATTCTCGGACCCAGTCTTGACTTAACCAGACGATGGCCTATAGTCTTGATAGCGGTAGAATTTGTGGCGATAATAGCAGTGTCAACTCTGCTTCCTAAGTGAAACCAGACGGGAATGCGAGCAGATAGATTTTTAGTTGACTTCTGAGAACGTCTCGCGGACCTAATGTCCTTTAAAATTTCTGTCTTTATACGATGGGAAATTGCATGTCCCACTTGTTTAAGTAGTCCATTAACTGAGCAGCCCTCTTTGGCAGCTAGTCTTTAAAAAACTGAACTGACTCAGGTGACAGGAGTAGGTTTCTTTTTCTCCGCACCCTATCCATGAAGTGTCGGTAATGCGGAGGCAATTTTCTGGATACTCTCGTATCCATCCGTATCCATTAAGGGATGGAATCTACTTCTCCGTGGAAGTGGATATGTTTCTATTAATCATGATTCTTCTTGGTGAGGACCTTCATAACGGGTATCTCCTCAGAAGCCTGGACTTTAGTGGTCCTCCAAACTCTCTTGTTATGTTTTCTTCTTTAAGTTTCAGTCAGTGGTGTAGTTCTTGAACTCGATTTGATTTCGAATATTGATGGTGGGACAACTAATCCATCAGCCGGATCTTTAATGATTATTACTTCTTTCCCCTTAGCATAAGTGAGAACAACAGGCTTGGTAGTTGCTGTAGTGACAACAATAGTCATGGCCTTCTTATAAGAAGAGAAGTCCTGAAGACAGTTCAGGTTGAACTCAGTAGACGGTTCCTAAATTTTTGGAGTGGTGACTTTCATTATGACAAATGGGGCCTTCCCAACGATAACCTCAAGGTCTTCAAATCCGACTCCGAACTTAATGGTAGGAGTGACATTGCGGGCTTCATGGCTTGTTGGCAAGTTGTAATAAAAAGTCAGCGTTGTGTACGCTATTCCAGTAGCTTTGAAACAGAAAGCTCTGAGGTTAGCTATATAGTCAAAACCTTGTAATCTTAGTGCAAGCGCTGAAAATTAACAGAGGTTCATCTGTAGACCATGTTAGTCTTAGTTTGTGGGGATCTAAAAATTTTTAGTAAAATGGTAATTTAAAAGTAGAAAATTTTAATTAATTTTGAAATGCACGCGGCACAACACAATTCAATTTAATTTGCAAAATAGCAAATTAAACTTGAAAGGGAGGTGTTTAGGACCCT
Organism: Phalaenopsis aphrodite; assembly: GCA_003013225.1. Taxonomy (NCBI): domain Eukaryota; kingdom Viridiplantae; phylum Streptophyta; class Magnoliopsida; order Asparagales; family Orchidaceae; genus Phalaenopsis; species Phalaenopsis aphrodite. The sequence goes on from NEWO01000861.1 coordinate 35,270, forward strand.
GTGCGAGACCCATTTAACAACACACAATGCCTAGGTGGAACTAGTCTACCAACAAACCTATTGGGGGTCTGACCCCACATGAAGATTAAAAGAGTCCTCAATGGTCTCTTGAACCCCTCTGTTCAAGGGTGATTGAATAGATAGTCCTGAAGTCCAAGGAGTTGGCCATACTTCCCAAGACAGAAATGTGTAAATTATGTCAATGAAAGAAGAGTAATTTGGTCTAAGAGGGACATGGACACATTACTGATGTGTGAAGATAATATTTTCTTATTTAAATGGAGAGAAAATTTTGTCCCCAGCGGAGTCGCCAGAAGCTGTCAACTCTATTTTGGTTGAGGAGTTTCCTATAAGAAGCTGTTAGTCATTGGAATCAAAATCTCGATGCCCACTTTGGATGAACATTTAATTTACATATAGATTTAAGTTTAGAAAAATATGAAATCAAACTGATCCCATATTTTTCATAGTTTAAATGAAAGAGCACTGTACCTCAAACCTTGTATTTATCCTGAATGATAAACACAAGATTTGAGTATAAGGCTCAATCAAATAAACTAAGAAATATATGACATCCGTTTGGTCTGCGAAACTACTTTATTTACCGACATTTTCCCCTATTTAATATGAAGAATTAAATAGGATTTATATTAAGCTGGGTTTGGAAAAGCTTCCTCCCACAGCTAATTACATCTTAAATGACCAAAGTCACGTAAGAAAACTTACGATAAAAATCAGGAAATATTATCTTCAAAGAGGTCGAAAGGATAGGACTTTTCAACGAGATCGGATGAAGAGGTGTGAAAAAGGATTGACTCAAATTTGGAACATTTATTGTAGAATCCAAAAGAGGAAAAACTAGGGGATGTCATAGATCCGGAGGAGAACCTCAGTGACTTCCCAAGCTATCCCATTGTTTGGCTTTATTTTTTAGGAGAAATTATTTAAAATTTTCATCCTGCCCATTTTATTTGTTTAGGGTTTACATTTTTGTGGAACAATCACATAAATGGCATGGAAGATGTGAGGATTTAGGTCGTGACGAACGACAACTTCAAAATTTTAAGACAAGTTAGGGCTTATATTGCACAACATGATTGTGTGAAGGCCTAAACATAAGGTGAGGATTTATGTTGCATAACCAAACAACCTTGAAGTCCTATGGCTTGGTTGTTTAATTCTAGGGAAGGAAATGGTTTAGCTAGGGAAGACAGGTTTTGCTATTGAAGATGGTCGTGCTGCTCGTCATGCTAGCTCGAAGCTCCTTGCCATGACGAGTTTAAGTTTTCTAGGGTGTCAAGTTATAATGTCAAATCAGATGGCCCTATGGATGTAGTTCTTTAAATATTATGGGGGCATGTTAAAGTTGATTAGAGCGACACCGGTTAGGATCCTACGGTTCCCTTGTTTCTGTACCATATTTTCTATTGGATTCACTTAGTCCAAATGAATTTACTAAACTCAACTTAATGAGTTCCATACTTTCATGTAGATTGTGGGAAGCCACGTTAGAAACCATAGGTTACCTCCTTCGAGGGATTCCCGATCATCCGATATAGACATCTTAATTTATTTTTAGTTGTTTTTTGTGATGTTTTTGATTAAATTTTGTGTTGTTTTATATTTTGAATGTTGTGGAGGTGATTTTTATCTTGGTTGATTTTAGTTTTGGTTTTGGGTTTTGGTTCTGTGGCTATCCTAGCAATTTTGGTTTTCATGCAAGGTGACATTGTCGTTTAGCAAGCAAGTTTTGTAAGCTTAGAAAGTATAGTATGAAAGTACAAGAAAGATGACGCTATAAACTATAAAAAACGTACCTAGCAAGTCTTCTCGTTCCACCACCTGAAACTCAAAATGCATGTGAGAGGAATTTATATGAAGCAGAAAAGTAAGGTTTTGGTGATTTACCTAATTCTAGGTCATATCTTGGTGGGTCCATATTAATTTGATTAAGGATGATTTTTATTAAGCAAAACATATTAAGTTTTGTAGACCTCCGAGGTATCCAACAGATCTGGAGAAAGAAGCAGGTCCATGCTTCCCTCTCACTGCCTGATGAAAATTCTCAAGCTCTTTTAAACTTATTATGTTGCTAAATAACCCGTCCTATAAATACCTTTAATGCTAAATGAACATTGAAGTTTCAATTATTGCTAAGAGTCGGGTAATTATCACTTATAATTTAATTTGAGGATTATTCGGGTGAAGACCCTTAAAGGGGCAAGTTAAAGTTGTCAAGACACTTAGCCAACATTTTAATTTAGACTTGTAGTGTTTTAAAGATGTTCAATTTTAATTATGTTCACTTTTCTAATCCTCATTTAATCAGATTTGATTTAGCTTAACTCACTACTAAGCTCTTAAAGTTTTGGTAGATGTCTTTGTTATATTTTTAAAGAGATTGATTTTTAAGTGATAATGATTCATCTTTGAAAGTCATTTGAACATCAAAAAGGGGTGTTAAATTAGTGTGTTATTAGCACCCAAAATCATACACTATGTCTAGGATCATTTAATTTGATAGACTCCCAAAGTTTGATAATTTAAGGAATTTACAAATTTATTCTTTAATTAATAAAAGTGAGATTGGTTTCTACCAATTAATCCCCTGTGTTTCAATAATTCAAATATGTTAATCAATATCAAAGGTTGCCCATTTCCTTTTCTTGAATTAAGCCTAAATGTTATGTAAGGCTAAATTTCCAAAATTACACTTTTGCCCCTAAGGCTCTAATACTTCATAATTCATCAAATTTAATTCAAATGACTTTGGAATTTTTATCCCACCTCACTCATGGGTAAATTAAGACATCAAATTAGAAATCGTGATATTTTAAATTTTAATTTAATTTATATATTTATTTATATGCAAGAAATAAGATTTTTTAAAGAGAATTCCTTAACTTTACCAAGGTAAAGCCTAATCCCTTCAAATTTTTGTTGGAGGTATACTTAGACTAGAGAATCATTGGAACCAAATTTCATGATTTTTTAAGTTTTATTTTAATTATTAGAATTATTTTTATATATTGAGTATTTATTAATTATAAAATATTTTAAATATGAAAAATTAATTTTCACATTTTTATTAAATCTCTCTAAGGTCAAGGAACCCAAAGAAACAAATTTCATATTTTTCTTTTTTTTCTTTGAATTGTTAGAATTATTTTAGTGAAAATCCTCTTTTAGCCTTTAAAAATTATTTTTAGCTTCAAAATTTGATATCTTCACTTAAAAAATTAGGAAAAATATTCCAATTTTTCCTAAGTACTTAAGAAAAAAATTTATAACATTTCCACGAATTTTTTTATTTTTGTTATTTTTATCAATTTTTAAGTGTTTAAATATTAAATATAGGGTAAAAATAATTTTTTTTTAACTACCGTTTTATTTTTAGAAAATTCTTCTAATCTCAGAGAACTATAAAACTAATTATTAAAAATCATTTTAGTGTTAAAAAGGGTACTTAACATAGAAAATCAATTTGAGTTATCAAATGAGCTCCAAATATTTTGAAATTATTATGGAGAGTTCTCTGAAGTTTAAATTATAGTGGACAGTTAAAATTAAGTCATTTAATTATTTATGTTTTCCAAAATTGATTTTCTTTGTCTTTTAGGGTTTGTGAAAATTAAGTGTATTTTTAATGAGAGGACTCATGAAATATTTTTCGAAGGGCTCTCTCGTCATGTCAAACCTTCCAAAATTTTTTTATAATTTTTTAAGCAACATGCTAATTATTATGTTAATTTATGCAAATAATAGACATAAACTTGAAAAATATGGATCTTTGTCTAGAATTCTCCTCTGACTTTGGAAAAATTAGAGAATGTTTCCTAAGATAGAGGCAACAACATGCCAAAAGTTCAAGCCATGGTGAAATGTCTACATGTATGGAGAATCAAAAGACTCAAAATAGTAGTTAATTAATTAAAAATAAAATATACATCAAATGAACTTCAAACTAATTCCAAATTATTTTTCTTTGTTCACTAAGTACTAAGGTATTTTTCTCTTATTCTTGTGATTTTTCTACACCAAGATATGAATTTTTAAAGTTAGGGCTATTTATTTAAATCAGAAAACCCCTATTTTTTATTTAAGTGACGCGTCACATCCTCGTCCGCTCGGAGCTTTACACGCGGCACGCTCCTGTTTGATGTCACCATGCACTTTAGCTACCACGCGTGCCATCTTTTCATTCTGACTCTCCAACGATCAGAGCCGTCCGTGTAATACATGCTCGATCCAACGATGCGTGGTCATTGTCCCCGATGCCCTAACCCGAGAATCGTCCACTTTCAAAGCTTAAGATCTCGCTTGTTTCTTAGCCAATTTAGGTATGGTTTATTTCTAAATGCTCGTCTAAACATGTGGAACAAATCCATATGATTAGGATGCCATGGAATCAACTCTAATCAAATGGAGAGTGAAGATATGCTCGGGAAGAGGGGAAGCTTAATAACTTTGCTCTGAGAAGGGAAGCTTCAATCTGAGGTGCTCGGCATGTTCGTGGAGGTCCAAGGAGGCTAGGGATTGAGCCTCTGGTCGTGGTGAAAGGTCAAGTCCCAAATTTGATCAAGGCCAAATTTGGGTTTTGATCAAAGTGTAGTGTGGAGGCTCTTTGGGAGTGGGATTTGATGGGGTTTTATCTTCTTTCACTATTGTGAAGGTGTGGGTGAGTTTAATTTGATTTTGGTGGAGTGTAGAGGTGTGGAGAGCTTTGTCCTATCTCCGATAAGGTTTTGAGCTCAAAAATTGAACTTTGACAAGGGGATTTAATAGAAATGTAGTGGTTGGGTTGCACTGACAGTGTCTCTAAAATGCTTTAGGAGCAATTTGGAGGGCCTCTTTGAGAAAAATTCAACACCTCCTCTTATGGCCATGGATGTGAGGTTTTATAAAATTGGCTTGGGGTGGTTGTAATAGCCAATTAGGGGGTGGAAAAGTTTGCTTAGGTGAAGGGCAGAGGGGCTGTAAATTTAAAATGAGATGAGGTGGCATCTAGGTTTGAATTGGGTTTGATTCCATGGGGGTGGCTCTGGGTTTGGCCATTTTTCGGTGACTAGGCTGGTCGGGAGCTGACTAAGGGGTCAGGTGAGCCAGGGGAGGCTCAATTATCACTTACCACCAGTGGTTAGTCATAATGGTGAGGATATTTGGCTTAAAACCCAAAAATGGGCATGAATCCCT
>NEWO01000861.1:41242-61439 GCA_003013225.1 Phalaenopsis aphrodite
AGGGACAATTGGGACCAAATTGATGGACATTTGAGGTAAACTTAGGGAAATTGGGCCTCTAAAGGCAATATGGGGGTTTTGGTCAAAACAATCAAATTGGTCAAATTGGATCATGTGGTAGTTGAGAAAAATGAAATTGGGAATATTTGGAAGATTTTCGGCATTTTTTTGGGATTTTTTGTTGTTTTTGAAATTTTGGGCTAAGGAGGGGCATTTTGGTAATTTGGTAATTTTTTGTGATTTTGGGTAATTCGGATGCTTTCAAGAGGTTTGAAATGATTTTTGAACAAATTTGGGTATTTTAGGTAAATTTGGGAATTTTGGCCAAATTTAGGGTTTGAACGGTACTTATGTAATTTGGGGAATTTTTGGGCAAAAGGCCAAGTTGAGTATTTTTGGTAGAATTTGGGAGCTAACCATCATAAATGAGCTATGGACCAATGGAAACCCCATTTGGGTCCTCTATGTACTAGTCTTAGCTAAACCATAGCCTAGGACTAGTGAGTTTAGGGGACCATCCACATGAGTCTCCCAAAGGATTACAGGATCAAAGTCAAGGAATTTTGGGATTGTATTTGTGAGTGATTGTGAGTGAGTTGAGTGTAGTGAGTGTCGTAGCTCCATAACAATACCTAGAGTCAACCCTAAGGGCAAGCAGTCCTATGGGAACTCACCTTGAGCTCCCCCATATTGACCCCACTTATTGAGTGCTAGAGGTTAGGACCACTCTGTGGAACCAAGTTGAGTAAAGAGGAGTTTGGAATTTCTAATGGTGAGGATTCCTTTTCTAGTTTTTTATGAATAGTCAACAGGAAAGTCCTATGGCTAGACCTTAAGGTACTAAAGAGGAATAGCTAGACCTCAACAAAAAGTGAGGTCAACAATAAGTTAGTCCAATTCACTGCGTTCCTAAGAAAGGAGGAGTAACTGTAACTGTGAATGAACATAATGAATTAATACCTACTAGACAAGTTACAAGGTTATAAATATGCATTGATTATAAAAAATTAAATCTTGCCACTAAGAAAGATCATTTTCCATTACCCTTTCTAGATCAAATGCTGGATAGACTAGCTAGGCATTAATACTTTTATTTTCTGGATGGATATATATGTTATCTCCAAATACAAATATCTCTTGAGGATCAAGAGAAAACAACTTTTACCAGTCCTTATGGTACTTTTGCTTTTAGAAGGATGCCCTTTGGTTTATATAATGCCCCTACTACATTTCAAAGATGTATGATGGTAATTTTTTGTGATTTAATTGAAAAAGGGATTGAAGTATTCATGGATGATTTTTCAGTGTATGGAACTTAATTTGACTCATGTTTAGAACTTTTATATAAAGTTCTTAAGCGTTGTGAAGAAACAACTTTAGTCATTAATTAGGAAAAATGCCAATTTATGGTAGTAGGAGGAATTGTATTAGGTCATCAAATATCAAAAAATGGTATGGAAGTAGATCCTGCTAAAATTGAAGTGATCACTAATTTACCTTGTCCAACAAATGTAAGGGAAATTAGGAGTTTTTTAGGACATGCTGGATTCTACAGGCGATATATTAAACGCTTTACAAAGATTGCTAAGCCTTTATTCTATTTACTAAAGAAAGATGCAATTCTCAATTTTGATGAGGAATGCCTAAAAACTTTTAATTTATTAAAAAAATTAATCACTACACCAATTATTGTTTCACCAATTTGGGGAAAACCTTTTGATTTAATGTGTGACGCTAGTGATTATGCTATAGGAGCTATTTTAGGACAAAGATGAGATAGAATTTTCAAAGTAATTTACTAGCATAAAATATGCTTTTCATTGATTTAGATCATATTTAATTGGAACTCATTGTGTAGTGCATACATATCATTCTGATATGAAATACTTAATGAAAGAGAAGGATGTTAAACCTAGACTTATAAGATGGATTCTTCTTTTGCAAGAATTTGATTTTGAAATAGTAGATCGAAAGGGGACTGCAAATCAAATTGCTGATCATTTGTCCAGGCTTGGGTTAGAAAAACGATTCTATTTTGAAAAAGAAATTAATGAACATTTTCTAGATGAAAAACTATTCACTATTAATGAGTGGCATGTTCCGTGGTATGTCGACATTGTGAACTTTATTGTTAGCAGTATTACACCCTATGGAATGACATACCAAAAAAAGAGGAAATTTATTTCTGAAGCTAAGACTTATTTTTGGGTTACCCATTTTTATATAAACAAGGAAAGGATCTATTTATTCGAAGATGTGTACCATTAGAAGAAACTTATGAAATTATCCAAAAAATGTCATAATTCAGATTTTGAGGGACATTTTGGTGTTGATAAAACAACATAAAAAATTTTACAATATGGATTCTATTGGCCTACAGTTTTTGGAGATGTTAATGCTTATATCAAAACTTATGATAGATGTCAAAGAGTAAGCAATACTTCTAACAGAAATGAGATGCCCCTCAATTATATGCTAGAAGTTGAAATATTTGATGTTTTGGGATTAGATTTCATGGGACCATTTATACCATCTTTAAAAAATTTATATATTCTATTAGCAGTGGACTATGTATCCAAATGGATAGAAGCTGTAGTTTTACCTTGAGGTGATGCTCAAAGTGTTGCAAAATTATTGAAAATGAACAAACTTTGTAGATTTGGGATGCCGAGAGTTATCATTACTGCTGGGGGAAGTCATTTTAGAAATGTCATAGTGGAGAAGTTTTTAAAGAAATATCATATAAATAATAGGATTGCTACTGCTTATCATCCTCAGACAAGTGGTTTGACTAAATTATCTAATTGGAAAATTAAAAGAATTATGGAAAAATCTGTGAATTCAACATAAAAGAATTGGTCAGTCAAACTTGACTATGCTTTGTGGGCTTATAGGATTGCATATAGAGCTCCTACAGGAATGTCCCCATATAGGCTAATATTTTGGAAAGCTTGTCACTTACCAATTGAACTTGAGCATAAAGCTTATTGAGCGATTAAAGAGTTCAATTATAATTTAAAAGATAATGTTGGGAAAAGAGTATTGTAATTAAATGAGCTTGAAAAGATAAGAAATGACTCTTATGAAAGTGTTAAGATTTATAAAGAAAAGATGAAGATGTGGCATGATCGAATGATTCTTACTAAAATTTCTTAGCCAGGGAAACAAGTTTTACTATACAATGCAAGGTTAAGATTATTTCCAAACAAACTTATGTCCAGGAGGATGAACTCATTTGTTGTGATAAAAGTTTATCATTTTGGAGCTGTGGATATTAGAGATCCTAAGTCTAAGAAAATATTTAAAGTTAATAGATATAGACTGTAACCTTATTTTATAGGGGATCATCATAAATTTAATGATGAAATGATGTTGGGTCAACCATAATAAGCACTGGTTACGTTGGGCTGACGACATAGAACCAAGCGCTTTGTGGGAGGCAACCTATAGTTATCAGTGTTTTTATTTTAATTGTTATTTTATGTGTGGTTAAGAAAATTAGGATTGTATTTTTGAAACTATTATGTGCTAGTAAAGATTTTAAGACTTTATTTAGTGACCAAGACATGTTAGACTGAGAATTTGGATGTTAAGTTGACTAGTGCAAAAATGTGCACTGGCGCTTAGATCCGGTGCTTAAGCACGACAGTTTAAACACATGTGGAGAATTAATATTCTAGAAGGCTTAACTGCCAATTAGTTTGTGAAAACGTGTCAAGGTAGTTTGTAAACGTGTCTAGGAGTTATTAGAAGGATTTAAGCCTATAAATAGAAAGGTTTTGTGATGGAATTTCACCCCAGCTCATTTCTAGCCCTAAAAGTCCAAGAGAAAGTGAGATTTAGAGAAAATGTCTTCATGGGAGATAGATTTGAAGAAGAAGGAAGAAACTAGAGGAAGAGGTTCATTAGTCAAAATGCAAATTGCACAAGAGATGTATAGCTGTTTCTTAGCCATTAGTGTTTAAGGGATATCAGAGAAGATCAACAAAATTGAGAATACTATGGCTTTATTGGAGACCAAGGTACTTGAGCTGCATGCATCTTTAGAGCATATTACATGGCAATTGAAGATGCAGTTTAGCCACACAAGTTATATAGAGGAAGCAGATAAGGTGATGTTCATAAAGGAGAAGTGATTGAAGAAGATAATATCAGAGCTTGTCACCACCGTCCATTTTATTAACTCTATATTCCTGAAGAGACTAATGAAAGACAAGAATTTGTTCCTTTAAATGAAGAATGAAATTAAGTTTAGTGTTTGAATTTATGTGTTAGAAGTTGTTATTTTAAAGTGGTTTAGTGTTTAAGTCTTATTTTTAGTATTTATGACTTCTTATATGTGTTTAATTGTGAAATGATTGTTGTGTATTTGTATTTAGAAAAAATTTCTTATTCAATACTATTTGGAGTGAGAATTAAGTGTTTAAAGGTATTTGTACTTGTTTGTGAATTAATATAAGTTTGTTTGTGTGAAAATTTTTGTTATTTTTAGCCTCTAATTGAAATAGTTATTATGGAGAATTTTGAGAGAGAGGGGAGTTATAGGAAGTTGAAAACAGTCATTTAAGTGCTATGAGACCATTTAGGGGTGGTTTACTAAGGCAAATAGTGCATTTTACTTTAATTCAAAAATTTTGAAAATCATGCACTGGCACCTAAGCGCCACATCTCGTGCTTAAGTGCAAGCCAATCTGAGAGGCAGACGCCTAAGTTCCATTTACCCACGCTAAAGCGCCGGTTCACGAAAACCGGTGTACGAATGGTTAAAAGTGAAATTTCAGCCCAAAAGTCACCATTTTTAACGCCACTGTCACCTTCAACATCTCGAGTTCATGATTTTTAAGGGCTAGGGCACATCTAAAGTGAAGATTTCTTGGTGTAATCAAGTGAAATTTGCTAGATTCAAGTTCCTTGAGGTAAGAGCTTTACTTCTATGTAAAAATTATGGAATTTTACTATGTATTTTGAGCACAATTGGAGAAATTAAAAAAATTCACTATTCATGGTGAAAAATGAGGAAGCAATATATAAAAATTGCATGGGAAGTGCAGTTTATACTTTGGAAGTTTAGTTTAGTAATTTAGACTTGATTTTTGAAGTTATTTTTGGAATTTATAAAATTTGTAGAGTGGCACCAAGAATGAAGAGGAGTAAAGGAAAGAGCCCTTTCGATTCGAGTAAATTTCTTAGTTTGAAGGCTTAGGATTGGTACACCGATGCATTGCAATCACAGAAACTGCTTTAGGTGAGGTGTTTTAGGAATCCAAATGGAGACATAGAGGATTTGATCGTTCGACGATAGTGGGAACAATTCAGCTGCTTCTCTGTTGTGGTGGTTATTTCTGCTGTTAGAGAGTTCTATGCAAACCTCCTTGAGGCTTAAGACAATAGACTCATGGTTTGAGGAAAGTTGGTACCTTTTCACCGGAGGTAATCAACTTGTCTTATCAATTGCCACCCAATACATTATGTTTTTATACAAATTATAGTCTGACTGAAGAGGAGTTAGATGAGATTTTTTCTCACTTGACTGTTGGAAGAGGACTTTGGAAGATCACTAATGAGAGGAGAGTCAACTTTCCAACTTTAAAGTTTTGTGCAACTTCAAAAGCCTGACATTATTTTATTTCTGCTCGTCTGCTACCAACAAATCATCTTAATGAACTGACTAGAGAGAGAGAGAGGAACATTAAATTATTGTATCCAGGAAGGAAAGCTCATCAACATAGGAGCTTTAATTTATTAGACTATCATCAGTTCTACCACTGCCGTTACTACTGCAAGTCTGGGATTTGCTTCCTTGATCTTTTCTTTGTGTGACCAAGCTGGAGTTAAATATGATAGCTGGGAGGAAGTGTTGTTACCTCTAAAGCCCATCACTAAGGTGAATGTGAAGACTTATTCTGAGCATTCTATTTTTGGCTGGAAAAGAGGATTTTCTAGGATTTATGTAATTTAGACATCTGCTGCTTCTACATCTAGACCATCTACCTCATGTGCTTCTACATCTAGAAGTGAGTGTACTGAGACCCAAGATTAATTATTGCAGTGGATGATGGATCATATTAATTTCACCGGTGATAAAGTTCAGAATTTAGAGCGTTTTGTAGATCATGTTGATAGGTATAGTAGGAGAAAGAGTGATTATGGAGAGAAATTCCACTCATCTCTGGAGAACCTAATTAACTAGAGGTAATCATTATGTTTTACCATTTTCCACCTTAGACTTTGTGTTTTTTTGTGAACTATAGTCCGACTGAGATGAAACTAGATGAGATAATTTCCTATTTGATTTTTGGAAGAGCACTCTGGAAAATCACAAATTAGAGAAGATTCAACTTTGCCACATCAAAGTTAAGTTCACCTATAAAAGGTGTGGCACTATTTTATTTCTTCTCGTCTGTTACCGACGAATCATGTCAGTGAAGTTACCAAAGAGACGGCAACGTTGAATTTTTTTGTCCAGGAAGGAAAGCTCATCAACATTGAAGCTTTAATTTATCAGATTGTCATCAGTTTTTCCACTGCATCTACTACTACAGGTCTGAGATTTTCTTCCTTGATCTTTTCTTTATGTGAGCAGGTTGGAGTGAGATATGATAGTTAGGAGGAAGTACTGTTGCTTTTAAATCCAATTACTAGTGTTAATGTTAAGTTATATTCAGAGCATTCTATTTTTAGTTGGAGAGGAGGATTTTCATTGAGTTATGGAATTGAGACGTCTGCTGCTCCTACCTCTACTGCTTCTACATCTAACTCAAGGACATCTACTTCTAGAGGTGAGTCCATGGAAACTCAAACTCAATTATTATAGAGGATGATGGAAAATATCAATTATACCACAAATAAGGTAAGAAATTTAGAAAGCTTTGCAGATCATATTGATGGGTATAATTGAAGAAAGAGTGATTATGAAGAGAAATTTCATTCATCTTTGGAAAAAAATCGTTAGGGGTAACCCAGGAGTGCAATTTCCTCCATATCCTAGATACCCTGATTATGAGCCTGCATATGTCTAGAATAACTGTGATTCTGAAGATGATGAGGATGAGGACTGAGTGATTTATTTTTATATTTATAATATGCCTTAGGTTGTGTTCTTTAGACTTGAGACTTGTAATTTGTTGTTTATTTTTATGTTTGGACTTGAGACATGTGATGTGATGTGTTTTTATGTTTTGGACTTGAAACCTGTAATTTTGTGTATTGATTTGGATTTTGTGATCTCTGGGATTGTTATTTTATTTAATTGTATCGTGATGTTGTGCTTTGTTAGCAGTTTATTTTAAAATTCTAGGATAGTAATTGTTGTTGTGTGTTGATTATTGTTTTAGTTAGACAGGATCAGAATTATTTCTATGTCTTGTGCAAAGTTAAAAATCTTGCTAACTTTAGTTTTAAATTTTATACTCAGAAAACAACTACCCTTATTTTTTTCGTTATCATGTTAGTGTGTGTTTTTATGTTGAGACTGAAAATCAAAGTTAGTGTGTTAGTTTGTTTTTATGTTTGTACCCACTACATGGAAGTCTACTTAATCTCTACATGTTGAATTGAAATGAAAATGAAAGAAAATTAATCAAAAATTAAATTTACTTATGTTTTTAGTTTTATACTTGTATAATTAGGGTATAAAATTTTTTGTAAGCATGTTGACCGCGACTTTATATATGCTTAAAAATATAAGTATTTAATACTGCTGCTAAAAGATAAACTTCCGCAGCAACTGTACCAAATCCTTAATAATAGTTATAAATTCGATAAATATGGATGAATTAGAAATTCAATAATTGTAAAGTCACACTTATCAATGCAAGTATACGTATCGCTCAAGTAATAGAGGGCTCTAATGGAGTCCTAGATATCGATCCCACAGGGAGTAAGTTTAGAACTATGAACTAAGATTTTAGAAAAGCAATACTTTAATAACAACAACAAAGTTCAATTTGCTTATCTGTTAGTAATGGGCAATTAAAATAATTACGTAATTTTAATGACTATTAAATAACTAATAATACTAATGAAGGTTTAAATGTGATATTCAATATAAAAGAAAGTATCATTCTCATTTTCAAAAAATTATAGTTAATTGATAAAGTGAATCAGTTCAAATTATATTGTGCCAAATAGGAGCATACATATTTTTTACACTTTGGTCCAGGCATAAAGAACATTAACTAATCCTACGCCTGTTTACTGAATTTGTGGCTAGGCTGGGAAGATATCGGCTCTCACTTCGGAGCTCCCACATTCCCCTCACCTGAGGGCTAACATCTACACTTCAGCACCGAAATGATAGGACCAAATTGGAGACTTTAGTCTGTCACTCTAAAATCTCTAATTCTACGCCCGATGATTTTATTTCCCTGTTTATTTGCACCTAATTTCTAAGGGCTTTGACCTCCATGAATCTTGGAAGTAATCTTCACTTTAGTTATAAAACTCAACATATTTTAACAAATCAATTGGCCAGATTGAAGGTAAATTAAGATCGAAGTGAAAAGATCATCACAATTTCTTAAACATTTTCATGGCTTCACCAATTCAAATCACTATTTCACAAATCTCGAGACAAGGAGAAAGACAGAAAAAACTACACAGATCTCATGGGGAAAACACAACAAAACTCGAAATTCATATATGAAATTAAAGTCATACAAACTACAAAGAGTAAATAACTTATTTCTAATTTCTCCACAAGAAAACTCCTCAAAGTTTCTCTGAATCTCTTCCTTTTTTTATAGTACACAAAATTCCTCTTCAAAGCAGCAAGGAAGAAGAAATCTCACACTTCCCCTCCACTCTTACAATCTTTCGAAGAATTTCTCACAATTTAGACTCTCTACACTTGTTTGACACTTCAATTTGGAGTCTCTCTCTTCTTCAAGACCTTCCTAATTTTCAACCAAAATATCCTTTTAAAGTTGTGGATGAGCTTTCCCAAAAGTTTCCTAAGTATCCCTTCAAAATTTGGCCTTCTCCAATGCCTGATTTGGCATAACCACCGACCTCGCCGTTGGCAGCCTCGAGGGCGCCGTCGGTGGACCTTCTTAATGAATTAATTCTAGAGTCTTGGGAAAATCTCACCGTCGGCAGGGTATTGGCGCCGTCGGCGCCGTAGTTCAATTCTTTACATTTTGGTCCTTCCCGCTCCAAGTTAGCTCCTTTTTTGTAGCTTTTTGCTCTAATGACCCTAATTCATCATTCCCACAACAAAATATTAAATATAAATTTCTTTAAAGTGCAATATCATCAAAAACAGTATAAAATAGGTATGAAAATCTCAACATATTTTCCTCTGGTCACATGTTATTTCAAAATTTCATTCCTGTTTATTTATATTTGCTGCTTAACTATTTAATCTGTTAAAAACTTTGGTTTGGGGGGGGGATAAAAATATTTTTATAACTTGAATTTTATTTGTTCTTAAATGTGCTACAAGTGAGTTTAATTTTAAAAGAAAAATGATTATGTATATGAAGTTATATTAGGGAAGTAAAATTTGATTTTATAAATGAGTAAGAAAATTTAGTTAAAATTCTGAGTAATGAAGAAAAACTTTTAGTTAAAACTTTTTAGTGTAGAAAATGTTAAATATAGTGTAACTATCTTTAGTAAGAAAAATTATATTTTTGAAAATTTTAGAAATTTAAACTTTTATTTTTAATACTTAAATTTCTTTTGTTGAAAATAATTTTCAAACTTAGTATTATATGTTTACGTAAAAGATTTATATCAGGACTTTGTTTTCGGAAAAGAGAAGTGGAATTCAAAATCATTAAAGGCCTATCCAGATATAATAATCCTTGCCTAAAAGATAAAAAGAAAAAGAAAAAGAAAAAAAAAAGGTTAGGGAGGATAAGCTTGAGGATTAGTGTCTAATCAAAATTGGTTCCACATTTGAACTTTTTAAAGTATAAGACATGAGAAACTCTTAAGCTTAAGGATATAATATAGTAAGTAAATCTATTCTTAATAAAAATATTTTTAAGTGGAGATAATGAAAGGACTAAACTATAAAGTTGGAGAATCTACAATATTTCTGAATTCAATAGGAACTCATATTTTCATCTTTCTAAACATTAAAAATTTCTAAACTTTATGTTGGTCTCATTTACTGTATCTTTTTTCTAAATTGGACTAATATATTTCTAAATCCTAAATAAACTCATATACATATCATACTTATTTAGTTTTTAAAGATTGATGTGTCACTTGAGGACAAATAACATTTTAAGTTTGGGAGATTTTGATACACCTAAAATATATAGTACTTTTAGACATATTTTCATACCTATTTTTGAGGTATTGCACTTTAATGGAAGATATTTGTGTGTTTTTATTTCAGGTACAAGTGAAAAGTTGAAATGCTAAAAGGAGTGAAGAAGGATCAAATTTGGAGCAAAAATGTGAAATTTGTGTAAAAGTGTTTTGGCACCTAAGCGTTTAATCCGACGCTTAAGCACCGATGAAACAGAGAAAGCCGTGCCTAAGCATCAGAGGCAGTTATTTGGTGGTTTTCTTCATTTGAAAAAATTTTGAATAGATATTTGACGCACCTATTGGCTAAAGAGGGTGGTTATGACCACTAGGAACAAAAATATTATTAAAATATTTGTGAGAGGAGGCATCTCTTGGAGAATACATAGAATTTGGACATATTTTGAAGAATTTCTAAGGCACCTCTTGAGAGATTTATAAAAGAAGGAAGTTGAGACATTTGAGAGGGGTGCTTGAAAGTTATCAAAAGTGCTGGAAAGGGGGTGTTTTGAGGGAGAGTTTTGGAGAGATTTTCAGGCATCACAAATTTACTTTATCATTTTTATTTTCAGTTTATTTTGAGAGTGTTGTAAAAGACAAGGGATCAAAGGAAATTCTAGAGTTTGGTGGAGGATTTGAGATAAATTTTTATCTTTTGTTTTAAAACTACTTTTGATTTTAATTGAGATTTCATGTTGGTTTGACAATGATTCCTTCTTATAAACTAAAGTGTGGTTTTGTTTTCTCCATAGATTCCGAGTAGTTTTCTTTATCTTTCTCCTTAAAATTATAGATAATTAAAGTGTTGGATGGAAGTTGTGGAGAGTATTAATCTTTAATGTGGAAGAAGTTGTGATGATTAAATTCCATGTACTTCATTTACTTCTTGATCTGGCCCATCTAGATGTTAAAATTTATTATGAGAACAAGTAAGGACTGGGATGGTATTGTCTCAGTCAACAATTGGAAGGAATCACATGAGGTTGTATGAGCAAATAAATAGGAAAATAATCTTTGAAGGGTGTAGAGTTAGTGAACTTTATAGTGACAGGTTAAAGCCCCAAATTAGTTTATTGTTTTAGTTTCTGATACGAGATGTTAGCCCCAGGTAGAGGAAATTGAGGGAACTTTAGAGTGAGAGCTGGTATCTTCCCTGCCTAGCCGATTTTTAGTATTCAAACTTTAAATTAGCTAATATTCTTTATAGATTCTCTAGTAAGGGTAAGGAATATAATTGGTTCTATTTGACACAACACAATTAGCATACTTCCACAAGAGAATTTTTATACTTATTACTATTTAATGATAACGAGAAAGGTATTTTCATATCAAGTGATTTTCTCTTACATAAACTCAAGTTATTTAATTTAGTTGTTATTCTTTTGTCAAAATATCGAAAAAAAAATTGAATTTTAATGCTATGAAAATATTTATAGTTTAAGTAATTTTTTTAGAATAGAAAGTTTGTTATTCAACAGTGCATATTGTATTATTTCCATGTGTGTTCGATATTCAAGTCGTAACAAAAAATTTCTATATTACTTGATAACGATACATATACTTGAGTAGTATCCCAATATATATAAATTAAAGATTTAAATTCTTATTTTCTTCAGGGTCAATTTTTTGGTTCTGTTGCAAAGTACAGAAATATAAGTGAAAATTATAATTAAAGCCATTGTTATACTGTTGTATATGAACAGTGGGTATCCAGGTTCAATACCTTTATTTGAGAGGGAAGGCCTCAATCAGATGGTTGTGGTAGCTTCTATTGGGTCCGATGAACCTCTAAATGAAGTCCTAGGTCTTGGGACATTGATAGGGAATCAACTTATATCACTGTGGGAATGGTGTGTGCACAATTTATTGAAGTTTGGTACACTGTGGAGGAGTGGAGAGATCTGTCCCAATTTGAGGGCAAATATTAGTGAAGAAATTGGCTATAAGGGGTGGATATGAGTGGCTAAGAGCAAGGGTATTACACTTGGGATGGTTTAGAGAGGCCTGGTGAGATTTTGGCAGAGGTTCCCCAAGGTTTCAAGCACTCTCTTCCTTAGCTGTGGAGAGGTCAATTTAAAGCCATGGTTGTCTGGTAGAGCTCATGGTTGAGAGTTGGGTGCTAAAGCATGCTAAGGTGGAGGAAAGAAATGTACAAGCATCCAATTAGAGTGAGACAAGTCTAGGGGGTTTAATCTTGGCTTTTGGCCAACAGGGACACCTTTGGGCTGGTTGTTTCCGGCGCCTACGTTGGCGGCTGACCAGAGACTGGTTACCTATGAGCTCAGGGAGGTCAGGGGGTGGCTAATTATGATTATCGCCCAAGGGTAAGCAATGATGGCCAAGGTATTTCAAGTTTTAGGGCAAATATGTGGTGAAATCCCTTAACAAGGGACCATTAGTCCATAACTCACCTTGTTTGGTTAAGGTGGGTCTATTCTGGTATAAAGGGTGTACTTGATGACTGTGGTGTCATCAATTTGGTGACTTTAGGATGGTTAAGGCAATTTTGGTGCATGGGTTCAATTTGGTTCAAAATGATTAGAAGTTGGGTTTGGGTTAGGCTAGCTATTGAATTGAGCTCAATTGATTGATCAAATTGGTGTAGATGATTGTCAAAATTATAAAAAATTAGTTTTTAGAGCTCTCTTTGAACAGAGGAATTTTCTAAAAATAAATTTGTAATTAAAATTAAAACTCCATTTTTAAGCTTTTCTTTAATATTTAAAAAATTAAAAAAATAAAGATAAAAATAATAATAAAATTCATGAAATTGTTCTAAATTGTTTCTAAAGCACTTAGGGACAACCGAAATATTCTTCCTAATTTTCTAAGTGAAGTTATTGAATTTTAAAGCTTAAAATAATTTTTAAAGGCTAAAAATGGATTTTCACTAAAATAATTCAAGTCAAAGAAAAATTAGAAAAATATGAAATTTGTCTCACTATGTTCCTTGACATTAGAGAATTTTAATAAAAATATAAAACTTAATTTTCCACATTCAAAATATTTTTTAATTAATAAATACTCAAAATTTAAAATAATTCTTAAAAATCTAATATAACTCAATAAATCATGAAATTTTGCCCCAATCCTTCTCTAGTATAAGTCTGTCTCCAGTAAGAATTTCAAGTGATTAGACCTTGTCTTGTTTAAGCTATGGAATTTTATTTGAAAAATCCAATTTTTGCATTAAAATAAATATGTAAATTAAATTAAATTTTAAAAAATCACATGTTCTCTTCTTATGTCTTAACTGACCTATGAGTGAGGCGGCATAAAAGTTCCACAGTCATTTGAATTTAATTTGGCAAATTTTGAGGTGATAGAGCCTTAGGGGCAAAAATGTAATTTCAGAAATTTGGTCTTAATTAACATTTAAGCTTAATTCAAGGAGGGGAAAGGATAACCTCTGATTTGAACTATTCGGATGATTGGAGCACAAGGGGATTAATTAGTAGGAACCAACCTCACTCTTTTCATAATCAAGGGATAAATTTGTAATTCCTTAAATTATTAAAATTTGGAAGTCTATTAAATTAAATGATCTTAGACTTAGGGGTATGGCTTTGGGTGTTAATAACTCACTAATTTAATACCCTACTTGATGTTCAAATGACATTTAAGTGTTTCGATAATGAATCATCATCACCTAAAAATTCAATCTCTTTCAAAATATAATTAAGACAACTATCAAAAGTCTAAAAGGCTTAGTAGTGACCTAAGCTAAATCAAATCTGAATAAATGAGGATTAGAAAATTAAACATAATTTTAAACACCTTTAAAACACTACAAGCCCAAATTAAAAAGTTGGCTAAGTGACTTGATGACATTGGCTTGCCCCTTTAAGGGTCTTCACCTACATAACTTCCAAATTAAATGACAAATAGTAATTACCCTACGCTTAAGGATAATTGAAACATCAATTTTCGCTGAGCATTAAAGGTATTCATATGATGAATTATTAAGCAGCGTAATAAGTTTAAATGAGTTCGAGACTTTTCACCAGGTAGTGAGAGGGAAGCATGGACCTGCTTTTTCCTCTAGACTTGCTCGATACCTCAAAGGCCTATTAAACTTAATATGTTTTGCTTAACAAAAATCATCCTTAATCAAACTAATAGGGACCCACAAAGATATGACCTAGGTTTAGGTAGGTCACCAAAACCTTACTTTTCTTCTTTACATAAAATGCTCTAACATGAATTTTGAGTTTCAGGTGGTGGAACGAGAAGACCTGTCAGGTACGCTTCTATAGTTTACAATATTTTCTTTTATTAGGCTTTCCACACTATGCTTACTTACCTGCAAGTATGAACAAACACAAAACTTACATGAATAAAGAACAACATCACCCTGCATAAAAACTAAAACTGCCAGGATAGCCACATAATCAAAACCAAAACCAAAACCAACACTAAAATCAATCAAGATAAAAATCAGATCCACAAAATTCAAAATATAAGACAACTCAAAATTTAATCACAAACATCACACAATACATCAACTACAACTAAATTAAGACGTCTCTATCGGATTATCAGGAATCCCTCGGAGGAGAAAACCTATGATTGCTAACGAGGCTTCCCTCTAAATGAAAGTATGTAACTCATTAAGTTGAGTTTAGTAAATTCATTTGGACTAAGTGAATATAACAAAAAATAGTAGTACCGGAATGAGGGAACGATAAGATCCTAACCAGTGTCACTCTAATCAACTTTAACATCCCCCATAATATTTAAAAAACTTCAACCATAGGACCATCTGATTTGACATCATAACTTGACACCCTATAAAACTTAAATTCGTCACGGTAATGAGCTTGGAGCTAGCATGGTGGGCAGCACAGTCATATTTAACAATAAATAATATCTTCCTTAGATAAATCAATTCCTTCCTTAGAATTAAACAACTAAGCCATAGGACTTTGAGGTTGTTTGATTATGTAACATGAATCCTCAATTTATCTTTAGGCCTTTGTACAACCATGTTGTGTAATCTAAGCCCTAACTCTTCTTAAGATTTTGAGGTTGTTGTCCGTCACGACCTAAATCCCCACATCTTCCAAGCTAGTTATGTGATCATTTTACACAAATGTAAGCCCAAACAAATAAAATTTGCAGGATGAAACTTCCAAACAAATGAAGCCAAACCATAGGATGGACTGGAAAGTCGCCAAGGTTTTCCTCTGAATCTATGACATCCCCTATATCTTCCTCCTTTTGACTCTACAACAAATGTTCCTAATGTGAACTATTCCAAATTCACACATCTTTGTCCGATATCATTGAAAAGTTCAATCCTTTGAAATCCTTGAAGATAATATTTCCTAATTTTTATAAAGAGTTTTCTTAGATGACTTCAGTCATCTAGAATATAATTAACTATAGGGGCTTGCCCTTATAGGAAGCTCATCCAAACCTAGCTTAATATAAACCTTCTTTAATTCATCATTTTATTTAGGGGAAATTATTGGGAAATAAAATGGTTTCATACACCAAATAGACATGTTGGCGTTATTTTGGGTTGGTTTGTGGGAGTTGCCCGTAAGAAGCTGTCGGTCATCGGAATTGAAATCCCGTTGCCCGCTTCGAAAGGACGTTAAAGTATGAAATCAAACTGAACCCATATTTTTCATAGTTTAAAATGAAAGAGCACTATACCTCAAATCCTTTATCTATCCCGAAGGATAAACAAAAGAGTTGTGGATGAGGCTCGATCAAATAAACTAAGGAAAGTATGACGTCCATTTGGTATGCGAAACCTTTGTATTTACCGACAAGTTCCCCTATTTAATTTAAAGGATTAATTAGGGTTTATATTAAGCTGGGTTTGAACATACTTCCTATAAGAGCAAGCCCCTATAATTAATTACATCTTAAATGACCAAAGCCACCTAAGAAGACTCTCAATAAAAATCAAGAAAAATTATCTTCAAGGAATTTCAAAAGGTAGGACTCTTCAACGAAATCGGACGTAGAGGTGTTAAAAGGGAATGGTTCAAATTTTGAACATTTTATTGTAGAATCCAAAGGAAGAAGAACTAGGGGATGTCATGGATCCAGAGGAGAACCTCGGTGACTTCCCAAGCTATCCTAATGTTTGGCTTCAGTTTTGAGGAGAAATAATTAGGTGTTTCATCCTGCCAATTCTAATAGTTAGGGCTTACATTTGTGTGAAATGATCACACAAATAACCTAGAAGATGTAAGGATTTAGGTCGTGACAATAGGTCGTGACAAACGACAACCTCGGAATCCTAAAATGAGTTAGGGCTTATATTTTATAGCAGGGCAATACAAAAGCCTAAAGATAAGGGGAGGATTTATGTTGCATAAGCAAGCAACCTCGAAGTCCTATGGCTTTGTTGTTTAAGTCTAAGGAACGAAGATTGGTTTAGCTAGGGAAGACAGGTTTTGCTGTTGAAGATGGTCGTGCTGCCCACCATGCTAGCTCCAAGCTCCTTGCCGCGACAAGTTTGAGTTATCTAATGTGTCATGTTATAATGTCAAATCAGTTGGCCCTATGGTTGAAGTTCTTTAAATTTTATGAGGGCACATTAAAGTTAATTAAAGTGTCACCAGTTAGGATCCTATGGTTCCCTCGTTCCGGCATCACTATTTTTTATTGGATTCACTTTGTCAAAATGAGCTTACTAAACCCAACTTAATGAGTCCCATATTTTCATTTTAACCATGGGAAGCCTCGTTAGCAACCGTAGGTTACCTCCTCTGAGGGATTCCCGATCATCAGATAGAGACATCTTAATTAAGTTGAAGTTGTGGTTTTATGTGATGTTTGTGATTAAATTTTGAGTTGTTTTATATTTTGCATGTTGTGGCGATGAATTTTATGTTGGTTGATTTTAGCTTTGGTTTTGGGTTATGGTTATGGTTAGCATGCAATTTGATGTAGGTAAATAAAAGAATGAAACATGTAAGGAAAAGGCAGAAGAAAGACGGTACTATAAACTGTAAAAGCATTCATAGCGAGTCTTCTCATTCCACAACCTGTAACATAAAATGCATGTTAAGGCAGTTTATGAAGAGCAAAAAAGTTAGGATTTTGGTAATTTTCCTAACTCTGTGTCATATCTTGGTGTCCTTAAAATTTTAATTAAGGATGAATTCATTGAGCGAAGAATATTATGTTTAATAGGCCTCTGAGGTATCCAACAAGTTAGGAGCGGGAAGCAGGTCCATGCCTCCCTCTCACCAACGGGTGAAAAGTATCGAGTCCATTTAAACTAATTATGTTGCACTCTGACGTCTTAATTATTCCTAAGAATAGGGTAATTATCACTTGAGATTCAATTTAAGAATTATGTGGGAGAAGACCCTTAAAGGAGCAAGTTAGTGTAATTTGAACACTTAGCCAAATTTTTAAACCTAATTGGGCTTAGTGGTGTTTCAAGAATGTTTGACATAATTATTTTTATTTCTCTAATCCTTATTTAGTCAATTTTGATTTTGCCTAAGTCACCACAAAGCCCTTAAGACTTAGGTGAGTGTCTTAATTAGTTTTGAAAATGGTTAAGCTTTAAGTGACCATAATTCATGACATGGATTTTTATTTGAAAATCAAAATAGCGGTATTAAATTGATTAATTATTGACTTCAAAAGTCATACCCCTAAGTCCAGGATCATTTAATTTTAATAAACTTCTAAAGTTTAATAATTTAGAAATTTATTAATCTTAAATTGTTTTTTAATGAGGAAAGTGAAATTGAATTCTACCACTTATCCCCTTGTGTTTCAAGCATCAAATTGATTAAGATCAATGGTTATCCATTCCTCTTCTTGACTTAAGCCTAAATGTTAATTAAGGCTAAATTTCCAAAATTACAAATTTTCCCCTAAGGCCCTAACACTTCATCATTTGTCAAATTAAATTCAAATGACTTTGAAATTTTTACCCTACCTCATTCATGGGTCAATTAAGACATCAGAGGAGTAAATTTGATTTTTCAAAAATTAATTTAATTTATATAATTATTTTCATGCAAAAATAGGATTTTTCAAAGAAAATTCCTAACTTGACCAAGGTAAATTATAATGCCTTCAAATTTTTACTGGAGGTAGAGCTAGACCAGAGGAGCCTTTGGATCAGTTTTCATAATTGTTTGAATTCACTGTGATTTATTAGAATTATTTTAATATCTAGACTATTTAATAAAAATAAAACATTTTACGTGGTGAAAATTAAGTTTTGTATTTTTGAAAAATCTCCCTAAGGTCAGACAACTCAGAGAAGCAAATTTTTTTATTTTTTTTTTATTTTTTCTTTGATTTACTGGAATTATTTTAGTGAAAAACTCATTTCTAGCCCATTAAAAATTATTTTTCAACTTAGAAATTAAATATCTTTATTCAAAAAATCAAGAAAAATATTCTAATTGTTCCTAAGTGATTAGAAAGCAGTTTAGAGCATTTTCATGAATTTTATTATTTTTGTGATTTTTATGAATTTTTTTAATTATTTAAATATTTAAAATAGGCTAAAGATCAGGTTTTTTTTTTAAATGTATTTTTAATTTTAGAAAATACCGCTGATCACAGAGAACTCAAAAAACTAATCTTCATAATTTTTTGAGTTATATTTTAATTTTTAGAAAACATTTAAATGTCAAGAGTGGTATTTATCTTTAAAAATCAATTTAAGTTGTCAAATGAACTCACAATATTTTGAAATTTTTATGATAAGTTTTGTGGATCATAAATCATAGTGAAGATCAAAAATCAAGTTGTTTAAATTTTTATATTTTCCAAAATTCATTATCTTAGTGATTTAGTATTTGTAAAATTTAAGAATATTTTAAATCAATTGACCCATGAAATTATTTCCAAAGGTTTCTCTGGTTTTGGTAGACCTTCCAAAATTTTCTTAGGGTTTTATAACCAATATGCTAATTTCCATGAATATTTTAAAGAAATAATGTGAAATAACTTGAAAAATGTGGGTCTCTGTATAGGAAGCTCCTCGGACTTTGGAAAAATCTGAGAATACTTCCCCTGATAGAGGCTACAATATGCTAAAATTCCCAGCTAAGGTGATGTGCAATTATGCATGGCGAACACATCCATAAAGCTAATGTGACATGGAATCAAGCTTAAGTAAATGGAGAATCAAAATAAGCTTGGGAGAAGGAGAAGTTTTATACCTTTGCTCTAAGAAGGGAGCCTTCGATCAGAGGTGCTCGGCACATTCGTTGGGGTCCAAGGAGGCTAAGGATTGAGTCCTTGGTCTTGGTGTAAGGCCTAGGTATGAATTCGACCAAGCTCGATTTCAGGTGTTGGTCTAGAGCTATGTAGAGGCTTTGTGGAAGGGGGATTTGATGGGGCTTTGGCTTCTTTCACTCTTGTGAAGGTGTGGGCACAAGCAATTTAAAATTTGGTGGAGTGTGAAGGTGTATTCGGTTCAGTCCTGATTTCCGGCAGGGTTTCAAGCTCAAAATTGAGCTCCGACAATGGGAATGGGTGTGGGAAAATGGTTGGAATGCACTGAGCGGATCTTAGGGAAGCTCTGTGTGAAGTTTGAAGAGGCCTCTCTAAGGAAATTTAAGCACTTCATTTAACGGCCATAGAGGTTGGATTTTATAAAAATGCGGTTATGATGGCTGCCATGGCCAATGATAAGGTGTAATGTGGTGCTTAGTTTGAGGGCAGAGGAGCACCATAGTTTGATTTGGATGAGCTGGCCTCTAGGTTTGATTTGGGTGAGGTGCCATGGGAATGGCTCTCGATTATGGGCCTTTTTGGCCACTAGGCTGGCTGGCCGGCCAGGGGGAGGTGGCTAGGAGCTCAGGGAACTCAGAGGAATCCATCACAGCAATTTAATGCAAATTTGCTTGGATTTGGCAAAGATATCTTAAGCATGTGCATTTTTGGAAATAAGATCCCTTAATTTGGGGGACCTTTGGTCCATGGCTTGATTTAGGTG
>NEWO01000861.1:65863-76083 GCA_003013225.1 Phalaenopsis aphrodite
AATGTCCTTGAGCGGACCAATTTTTCATGGGCTTGTACCATCTTTGCCTGGTAGAGCTCCAAATGCTGTTGTACTTCCAATCGTTTTCCTTCGAGACTCTCCAGTTCTTCAAGTCTGAGTTTTGCGCTTTCTTCCGTTGTGAGTTGGTTGGAAATGGCAATTCTGAGGGATGGTGTCTGGATTTCTAGCGGTAGCACGACATCGGTCCCGTACACGAGCATAAAGGTGTACACTGAGTGAGAGTCCTGAAAGTCATCCGGTAGGCCCACAAGGCTTCTAACAGCTTGTTATGCCAATCCCTTTTATTTTCATCCAGTGTTTTCTTCAAAATCTGTACCAGTGTCTTGTTGAAAGCTTCAGCCAGACCATTTGCTCTAGGATAGTAAATTATAGAGTATCTCCAATCTATCCCATGTCTTCTGACAAAATTATTGATCTTCGTGCATTTGAAAGCTGTCCCATTATCAGAGATTATTCTTCGCGGTACTCCAAAATGGTAGACAATTTGGCTTTTGAAAAATTGAAGGACGTGCTGTGTCATAACGTCACGTAGCGACACTGCCTCTGCCCATTTAGAGAAGTAATCTGTAGCGACAAGTATGAACCTGTGCCCTTTAGAAGATGGAGGGTCTATCAGACCTATTATGTATGTGCCCTAACACTCAAATGATCACGAGGCAACAGTTGGGTGTAACACATTCAGAGGTTGGTGTAAGACCACCCCATGAACTTGGGATTGGTGACATCTTCTGGCTGTATCTATGCAATCAAACATCATCACTGACCAATAATATTCGAGTCTTTTGATCTTCATTTTCATTTGTGGTCCCGACTGTTGAGCGCCACACAATCCGACATGTACTTCTTTGACAATATTTTGTGCCTCGGCTCTGCTCAAACACCGTAGCCACATTTGGTCGAACGATCTTCTGTAGAGAACATTTCCCACCAAGGCGTAAGACATGGCCCTTCTTGTGATGTGGTGCGCTTCAGACTTGTCCTCTAGCAGCTTTCCAGCATGCAAATATTCTATTAATGGCTTGCACCAATCTTTGTTGATGTCTGTAACTGTATTTATTGTTTCTTTCTTTCCAAGTTTGTGTAGAGTTTCAAAGTCGTTTCGAGACAAGACTCGTCTTCCTTGCACCGTGACTTTGATGGAATCCTTCGAGGGACACGCTATTTCCTTAGCGAGTTTTGCTAGAGCTTCAGCATGAGCATTATCTCCCCAAAAAATTCGGTAGAAAGTCACCTTAGGAATCTGCTCCAGCAGCTTCATCGCGTACCAATGGTATTCTGTTAATCTTGGTTTCAGAATTCTGTATTGTCCCATGACTTGCTGGATGACAAGTTGAGAGTCACCATAAATGGCAACGTTCGTTATATCCATTGAAATTGCCAACTCCAATCCGTTGATTAAAGCTTCATATTCTGCTTCATTGTTGGTGCACGGTATGGTCAGGTGGTATGAGAACCTCAACATACCCTTATCTGGCGTAATAAAGATCAAATTGATCCATGCCTTGCTTGGTATAACTGTGCATGATCCCTTGTCTTTCCTGGTTGACGAAGCACCATCGAAGTACATTTCCCAACGCTGCGCACCTGAAAATTCCATTTGTAGTATTTGCTCGTCTGGTAACTCGTCGTTGAGAGAGAGGACCCAGCTTGCAGTGGGTGTGCATCGAGAAAGTATGGTAAAATCTGTCCCTTGATAGCATGGAGGGGCACAGAATTTATATCAAATTGCAATAAGATCATTGACCATCTCGCTAAACATCCGGAGAGTGTCGGTCGGGTCATCAAATTTTGTAATGGATTAACTTTCAAAATTAGGGTAATCTTATGAGAAAGCATGTAATGTCTAAGCTTTTGAGCGGCAAAAATTTGTGTCAGACAATGCTTGTCAATAGGTGGATACCTTATCTCTGTCGTTATTAGGCGATGACTCAAGTAGTAGAGAGTATTTTCTTTTCCCTCCTCACTGACTTGAACTAAGAGGGCTCCAAGAGGGTCATCTAAAGCCGCGGTATAAAGTATCAATGGTTTCCTTGGGATAGGGGCTGCCAAAACAAGAGGTTTCATTAAATATTGATTAACGTCCTCAAATGCCCACTGACATTTCTCTTCCCAAATAAATTTGTCATCCTTTTTTATTAATGCCGAGAAAGGCTGACACCTACCTGAGAAATTAGAAATAAAGCTTCTTAGGTATGCCAACTTCCCCGAGAAGGAACGTAGCTGTCTCAAGGTTTTTGGGGGAGGCATTTCCAAGATAGCTTTAATCTTATCTGAGTAAATCTCGATTCCCCGATGAAGAACAACGAATTCTAGAAATTTTCCAAAGGTGACACCAAAGGAGCACTTTAAGGGATTCATTTTAAGGTCATATCGTCATAGCCGTTCAAACACGATCCTCAAATCGTACAAATGGTCTATTTTCCATTTACTTTTGATGACCAGATCATCCACATAGCATTCTACTTGATTGTGAATGAGGTCCTAAAAAATCTTCGTCATTACGTGTTGATATGTTGCTCCGGCGTTCTATAGGCTGAACGACATCACAGTGTAGCAGAAGATTCCAATCGGTTTCTAAAAGTTGTAAGCGCTGCATCCTTGGGAGCCATCTTGATTTGGTTATACCCCGACGAACCGTCAATGAAGGAGAAAATCTCATGTGTTGAAGCGATATCCACCATCATCTCTGGTATAGGTAGTGGAAACTCGTCTTTTGGACATGCTTTGTTCAAATCTCTCAAGTCAACACAAACACAGATCTGTCCATTTTTCTTTTTAACTAGTACAATATTAGCTAACCACGTGGGATACTGCTCTTCTTTAACAAAGTTTGCGTCTATCAGTTTCCTCACCTCGGCGATGACTTGTTATTCTATTTTAATGCACATTCTCCTTGGAGCTTGTTTTACTTGGGTTACATTCTTGTCCACCCCATGTTTATGGACTGCAACCTCTGCAGACAATACTGACATTTCGTTGTAGCTCCATGCAAAGCAATCTTTGAATTCTGTTAATAGTTTGACCAGTTCTGCAGATTCTTTATCATCAAGTAAAGAACTTCTAAATGTTGGCCGAGGTCGTTCTTCAATCCCGAGGTTAATCTCTTTCAATTCATCGACAGTCGATTTAATTTCTTCCTCAAATTCTGGCGGAGCATCTTCTATTGGTTGATTAGTAGAGTCATCATCTATATCGAGACAATTCTTTTCTGACTCACTAGTAATAACCATGCAAAATTCAGAATCATCGTCTGATCCAACTGTACCAAATTCGAGACCCTCTTTTTAATTGGGAGTTTGACTTTTAGTATTACACAATTTTTCAAAGAGTTGAAATTTATCTTTTGGCATTTGTTTTGGTAAATTTCCCTATTGAATTAACTTTTGAACACAAGGCGAGAAATAACCAAAAGGCAATTTCATTAATTCATTAGAATCAAAAACCAAATTTACATGTTTTTGATGCTCAGTAGAGGTAGAAGCATGGTAAAATTTAATCGACTTTGAACCAACACTATGGACTTTCTTGACCTCTAAGTTCTCGACCTTTTGAGAGAGAATCAGAGTGAGGGTCATAGTATCTGCATAGTGGTTTATCCGATCATACATTGTTTCATATTCATTCTTCTCTGTATCTTCTAGGGATATCTCGTACTGAGGCTTCTTCTGCTTTATCATTATTACCTCATCTTCAAAACTTTCTTCATCACCAATGTTGATAGTTGGCATAGTCCGTTCAACAATTAAATTGATCTTTCCTTGTCTGCGTCCCCGGCCTCGACCTCAGGTGCGTGGGCTAGAGGAACCTCCACCAACTCATTGTAATGGAGGGGTAAAAGGTTGCTGAAGCGGAGTTGTCTTGCCTCCTTTTGGAGATCCTTCTAAATCTTTATCTTTGTTTGTCAAAATTTTGCGCGAGAAGACAGTCTTCTTTGGAGGCGCGTAGTAGGCAGCATCTTCATGGATATCAATTTCATGCACTGAAAACGGTTGTAGATCTTCCTTGATGCAATTTTCTTGACCATCTTTCCAGTATTTAATGAACTGGTGTAGGGATGATGGAACCATATTATGCTCATGAATCCATGGTCGACCCAATAGAATGTTAAAAGAGGTCTCGGCGTCGATGATATGAAATTTAACGGTTGTTACTAGTTCTCCGACCTTCATAAGCAATGAAATTGATTCAAGGGCTCTTTCTCCCTTTTGGTTGAATCTTTTTAACATCATCTTATCGGGGATGAGCTCCTAAGAGTCAAAGTCCAAATATGATAACGTCCGTAGACTCATCAAGTTAAGAGATGCTCCAAGATTCACTAAAACTCTGGATAACACAAATCTGCCAATGTTGACGGAGATGTAGAGCGGACGATTGTGATCGGCGGTGCCAAGCAGCAAGTCTTCATTTGTGAAGGTTACCCCTGACTGTTCTCCCAATGAGCAAACTTCATCTGAGTATGTGCTAGCCAACTGAGCTAAGCAAATTTCTGGATCTAGCAAGCTGTAACCAGATATTCTCTCATCTCCTTTGACAGGATCAGAACGTTGTAGATGCTTAGTCGGGCAGGCAACTTCCTAAGATGAGCTAGCACGTTGTAGTATACTTTGTACGATCCTGCAATTTTATCTTGATTATGTGGTTCTTTCACTGGCGGAGGTGGGGGTATCTCTTATCGAGTCATTATCTGTTTTCCTTTGTCTATTGGAGCTTGTCTTGGTGGTAACACTTTTTCGCTCCTCAAGTTGACTTCTATGATTTCTTTTTCTTGAGATATCATTGTTGAATCTTCCGGTGTCTTTTTCTTTTCATCGGAAAGATCTGAGTTGATGGAAAATGGTGCACCATGACGCTCGAGAGTTTGCCCTTCGTTATCGGTGCTGTTATAAGCGATATCGTTGAGTTCTTCTTTGGACTTGATAACAAGTTCATCGGACTCAAGTATGATTTGAGGATCATTTTGGGGATTGAGATTGAAGCTAGATTGGTCACAATCAGTTACGTTATTACCAGAAATAGTCAAAACGTAGCCGAAATCACAATCATTATATTTATAAGACCCCGGAGGGACAAAAAGATAATCATACAAAGTCAAGGGTTCGAGGATTTTCTTCCCCAAATCTGAGACAACCAATCTAGTAGAGGCAGCCCCTATCCTACCCCCCGTACTAACAATCTTGGCAGTGACCCTTTTCTTTTTCTTGTTCTTTGTCCTTGACGATGACAGATTTTCTGGCAAAATCTTCATCTCGGGCTCGGTATGCTGTAGACTCTGAATGGAGGGTTGTTTTGATGCAGACAGTAGCTTGTTCAGTATTTTCTTGGATGAACTACTCCATACCTCATTCCATCCTTCTTCGGTGTTCATAGAAGCTTGTTTCGATGAATCTTGTATTCTATTGAGGACCCTCTTGAGTTCATCCCAAGTTGTACTCAATCCATCTGTTCCGATATATGGATCAATTGGGGAGATTGACTCAATTGAAATCATGATTATGGAACCTTTTTCAGGTTCTCTCAAATACTCCTTTGGGACTGTTATATTCTCTTCCTTGAGGTTCTTCTCGAGCTAGTCTTTAAAGACGAAACACTTGTCTATAGTGTGCCCAAGCAACCGGTGGTACGGACAATAATTTGGTTCATTCTTCTTATCCATCTCTTCAGGTTTCTTTGAATAAGGTAGTTTGAATTCTGGTTTCTTCTTCAAGCTTTTGAATATTTTAGGTCCAGCTTCATCTTTGAAGGCATAAACAACTTTCTGTCGCTCTAACAGAGATACTCTTTTACCCGCTGTTCGAGGTGATCCCTCCTAAGAAGGTTGTTGGTTGGATTGACTTCTCTGTTTCTGAGAGTACTGTGATGAAGACTGATAATGATCTTCTGCATATATCTTTATCGACTGCTTTCCTTTGTTGATAGTTGCAACTACCTCTGATTTCTTTTCAAACACTCTGTTCACCTTAGCCTTTTCATGCGGCTTCATGTGCTTCATTTCTTCTTTAAGACTGCTGGTTTTACTGAGTAGCTTCTCGAAGGATTTGATGGTGAGTCCCTTAAGCATGAAAGCTACTGGCCCATGAATGCTTTTGAGTAGAATCTCAATCGCTTGATGTTCTTGTAGCTGAGGTTCACATTTCATGCTAAGGTTTCTCCACCTCAAAATATAGTCTGCCAAGGTTTCACTAGGCTTCTGCTTCTCCATCATGAGTTCTCCAATCGACACATGATGCTGCGCCCCAGCAAATATTTTCACAAATAACTGTTCCAACTCAGAAAATGTTTTAACTGACCCGTTGGGCAAGTCAGCGTACCAGTCAAAAGCAATCCCTGATAAGCTGCTGACGAACTGCTGGTAAAGTAGAGCTTCGTTATTCCTTGTGTTGCCACATTTGGCTAAAAAATGTGCTATGTGCTGTCTCGGATTTCCAGTCCCATCGAATATCTTGAAGTTTGGGCTCATAAAACCCTTGGGGAAAGGGACGACATCGAACTCCTCCGGGTAAGATCAACCCTTTAAATTTGATGCACCGCCCTTGGACTGCGCTAAGGCCTCCCGCACTTGTTCAACCATTTTCTTGAACTCTTTTTCTAGCATGGCACCTGATGGAGAATCCTTATTTGGTTGTTCTTCTTTATCTGTCGAAGTAGCCTCCCTTCTTTAATCTGCGATGTGTATGATTTCTGGCTGATTAATCTCTGGAGAAGCCAATCTTGGTGCTTGTGATTGCCCCTGAATGGTGGCCATGGCGGTCATAGTTGCAGTCATCTCTTTTATTCTTTTCTCCAGTAGAACAACTTGCTCATCCCTAAGGAGGATAAGCCTATGCAGTTCATCTACAGTGTTTTCTTCAGTGTGAGGTTGAGCCTTGCGCGTAGATATGGTAGCTCTGATTTCGATCACATGGACATCCATGAAATCTTCCTCCAAGTAATCACTATAATCAAAATCCTTGTTGTCACTATTGACAGAAACTCAATGTTCTCGAGCTAACTCAGAAATGTCGAACCTGAGTTTCTCAACGTTTTTCCCCAATTAACAATTCCTTGATTGCTTTAAGATCTGGAGGACCTTGATAGAAATCCTCAACTTGTTCCTCCATCTCGCTGGCTATTATCGCGACGATGTCAGATATTTCAGGCACTGGTTTTACTTTCTGTCCTACAGGCTCACTGAACTATATCAGTGTAGCGACCTTGGGTACCCATACCCTCTTTTTTTTTGACGATGATGCCTCAGGACGGGACGTCTTAGTAGAGACATTGGTATGTCGAGGGAAGGTATGCTCCCCGTGGTGTAGACCGACTACAGTGTCAGGTAATTGTCTTGTCTTTCTTTCCTTGATTGTAGGAATGATGGGTAAACTTCTCGGACCCAGTCTTGACTTAATCGGCCGGCGACCTATGGTCCTGGTGGTGGCGACTATAGTAGTATCAACTCGGTTTCCCAAACGAAACCAGACGAGAATACGAGTAGGTGACTTTATAGTTGACTTATGAGATTTTCTAGCAGACTTAATATCCTTCAAAATTTCATTCTTCATATGAGGGGAAATTGCATGTCCCACTCGTTTAAGTAACTCACTAACCAAACATCATTCTTTAGTAGCAAGCCTTCTGAAGACTGCACTAACTCGGGTGATGGGGATGAATTTCTTTCCCTCCTCACCATGTCCATGAAGTGATGATAATGCAGCAGCAATCTTCCAGATACTCTCATATCCATCAGTATTCATCAGAGGATGGAATCTACTCCCTCGTAGGAGTGGATAAATTTCTGGTAACACTTCTTCAGCTTGAAGAGGCTCCTCCTCATCGGGTGTGTTCTCATGAGTCTGGGCTTTGATGGCCCTCTGAACTCTCCTATTGTGGTTCCTCCTTTGAGTTCGGGTCAATGGTACAGTCCTTGAGCTTGACCCAATCTCAAACATGGGTGGCAGAATAGTTAATCCTTCAGTCGAATCTTCAATGACCATTACTTCTTTTCCCTTAGCAGTAGTAGGGATAGCAGGCTTGATGACGGAACCTTTAGCCTTCTTGCAGGCGGGGAAGTCTCGAAGGCAGTTCAAACTAAATTGTGCAGATGACTCTTGAACTTCTGGAGCAGCGAGCTTCATTACCACGAATGGGGCTTTCTCGAGGATAACCTCGAGGTCTTCAAATCCAACTCCAAACTTGATGGTGGGAGCAACAATACGGGCGTTGCAGTCTGTTGGCAGATTGCAGGAAAAGGTCATCGTTGGGTAGGCCATCGCAGCGGGCTTTAAAATAGAAAGTTTTAGGGTTAGCTATATGGCCCAAAACCTCGTAATAGTTAGTGCAAGCACTAAAAATAGAGGTTAATCTGAAGACCGGGCGGGTCTTAATTTATTGGTAATTTTAACATCTTTGTTCAAAAAGGTGTAAAATTTAATTAATATTTCAAAGTGCGCACAACACAACACAATCTAGTTTAATTTGCGAAGTAGCAAACCAAATTTGGAGGGGAGATGTGAAAAATTTTAGGACTTAGCGCAGGACCCAATTATTGGAAGAAAATGCCCAAGTGGAATTAGTCCACCGACACACCTATTGGGGATTCGACTCCACATGAAAATTTAAAGAGTCCTTAATGGCCTTCTGAACCCCTCTGCTCAAAGATGGTTGAACAGTTAGTCCTGAAGTCCAAGGAGTTAGTTGTACTTTCCCAAGATAAAAATGGGTAAAGTATGCCAACAGAAGAAAGGTAATTTGGCCCAAGAGGGACATGGACATATTACTGATGTGTGAAGATAATATTTCTTGATTTATATGGAGAGAAAAGCTTGTCACTAGCGGAGTCGCCAGAAGCTGTCGGCGTTATTTCGAGTTGGTTTGTGGGAGTTGCTGTAAGAAGCTGTCGGTCATCGGAATTGAAATCCCGTCACCCGCTTTGGAAGGACGTTGAAGTATGATATCAAACTGACCCCATATTTTTCATTTTTTAAAATGAAAGAGCACTGTACCTCAAATCCTGTATCTATCCCAAAGGATAAACACAAGAATTGTAGATGAGGCTCGATCAAATAAACTAAGGAAAGTATGACGTCTATTTGGTCTGCGAAACCTTTGTATTTGCCGACAAGTTCTCCTAATTAATATAAAGGATTAAATAGGGTTTATATTAAGCTGGGTTTGAACATTCTTCCTATAAGGGCAAGCCTCTATAGTTAATTACATCTTAAATGACCAAAGCCACCTAAGAAGACTCTCGATAAAAATCAAGAAAAATAATCTTCAAGAAATTTCAAAGGGTAGAACTCTTCAACGAAATCAGATGTAGAGGTGTGAAAAGGGAATGGTTCAAATTTTGAACATTTTATTGTAGAATCAAAAGGAAGAAGAATTAAGGGATGTCATGGATCCATAGGAGAACCCCAGTGACTTCCCAAGCTATCCTAATGTTTAACTTCAGTTTTGAGGAGAAATATTTGGGTGTTTTATCCTGCCAATTTTATTAGTTAGGGCTTACATTTGTGTGAAATGATCACACAAATAGCCGAGAAGATGTGAGGATTTAGGTCGTTACAAACGATAACCTTGGAATCCTAAAACGAGTTAGGACTTATATTATATAGTATGGCTATACAAAGGCCTAAAGATAAGGTGAGGATTTACGTTGCATAATCAAGCAACCTCAAAGTCCTATGGCTTTGTTGTTTAATTCTAAGGAAGGAAGATTGGTTTAACTGGGGAAGATAGGTTTTCCTGTTGAAGATGGTCGTGCTGCCCACCATGCTAGCTCCAAGCTCCTTGCCGCGACAAGTTGGAGTTATCTAATGTGTCAAGTTATAATGTCAAATTAGTTGGCCCTATGGTTGAAGTTCTTTAAATTTTAAGAGGGAATATTAAAGTTGAGTACAGCGACACCGGTTAAGATCCTACGGTTCCCTCGTTCTCGCATCACTATTTTCTATTGGATTCACTTAGTCCAAATGAGCTTACTAAACCCAACTTAATGAGTCTCATATTTTCATTTAAACCATGGGAAGCCTCGTTAGCAACTATAGGTTACCTTCTTTGAGGGATTTTCGATCATCCGATAGAGACATCTTAATTAAGTTGAAGCTGTGGTTTTATGTGATGTTTGTGATTAAATTTTAAGTTGTTTTATGTTTTGCATGTTGTGGCGGTGAATTTTATCTTGGTTGATTTTAGTTTTGGTTTTGGGTTATGGTTATGGTTAA
>NEWO01000861.1:89072-123920 GCA_003013225.1 Phalaenopsis aphrodite
ATATTTCAAGAGAGCACATCAAATTGCTTTCTCATTTTAAATAAAAATTTGAATTTGAATATATAATTGCCCCCTCTTAGATCATACCCACATCGAATGATATAATAAAGAATAAAAATAAAAAATTATCAACTAAATAATTAATTCCGCACCCGATTTTCTACGCGAGGAATTATTTTGTCATATTAGAACTATTATCGCACGTGTACGCTGCAGTGGCAGAAAAAATGAGCCCCGCCAATGAGTAGGATGATAAAGCGCGACCCAAAACATTGTTTAAATGATTTTGAAGCATCTAATCTCTGCAAGCCAATTAAATTGCCGTTATGGGACATGCAAAACAGCTCTTTTGGTTGAAAACTTGAAATGCCCAATGCACTTTAATTGTTAAGCATAATATCAGAAACATATCGTAATTTAATAGTTCATCGCATTTAATGCAACTTGATTCCTTTCTATCATATTAAACTTCGGAGGATCAACCTAAATGGCAGTCTCTAGCTGCTTTGTAAGTATTACCAATTTAATTTCAGCGTACTTTCAGCGTTTTAAATGTTTGGTGTGTTTATATATGTTAGGAAGCATTTGGGGGTAGCAGAGTGGTGTCATTTTGTCATGTTTGAGAAAATTGCACTTTATCTATTTTTTCAGAAAACTTCAATTGAAACTTGCATGTTGCAACCAAACTTAACTACGTGGGCTTCTAGTAAACTGCGGCCTAACTTTCTAAAAAAAAATAAATCTTGTAATAATTACCATAGCTTTTTGTTTAGTAGCTTCATCTACAACAGTTTCAGAGCTGCTTTTTCAAATAACTGCTATGCCTCAAATAGACCATTAATTAATAAGATAATACATTCGACCTTAGCGAATACAAATAATTCTAGTCATTTGTTGAATAAAAATTTTGCGATATTTTTGTGCCAGTGTTTACAATAAATACAATTTAAAAAACCATACTACATTTTTGCTCCTTTTTTTTTAAACTTCATATCTTGTACCTGAAATAAAAAACACACAAAATACATTTCATTAAATGCAATATTAAAAATAGTTAATTTTTAAGGCATGTTAATTCCCCTAAACTTAAATGTTACTTGTCCTCAAGTAACCCTTGTATTATGTAAAACAAATATAATAACTTAGGATAGTGTGTTTCACTTAAAGATTCTTATAGTATTGTCCCATAAATGTGATAGTGAAACGTTTATATAAGTTTTAAATAAATCAGGTTAAAACTAAAATATAAGGATATCCAGTAATCAAGTTAGGAATTGTGATTTTTAATTCATTTCAAAAATAATTGTAATTTTTCACACTAAGGAATTTTAGAAGAATCAAAAGAAAAGAATTTTACGAGAATTCTACTTGTATAGATACTAATACTTTAAAATAAGTTTAGAAGTGTAAAAAAGTTCTTTCCTTTAAGATAATTCAAGTGAAGCCAACTTTTAATTTGACATCTCCTCACCTAATTTTTTTCATTTTTTTGCTTT
Source organism: Phalaenopsis aphrodite (assembly GCA_003013225.1). Taxonomy (NCBI): domain Eukaryota; kingdom Viridiplantae; phylum Streptophyta; class Magnoliopsida; order Asparagales; family Orchidaceae; genus Phalaenopsis; species Phalaenopsis aphrodite. The sequence continues at coordinate 90,569 of NEWO01000861.1, forward strand.
TCCTTTTCTTTTTATTTTACTTTTTTTTTATTTTTTATTTTGCTTTTCTTTTTCTTTTTAGTTTCATTTTCAATCATTTCTTTTCTTTTATTTTTCATGTGAGGATTACTATATCTGGATAGTCTTTTAATGATTTTGAACTTCACTATCTTTTTCCTAAAGTTAAAAACTTCTCACAATACTTTACATAAAAATGAGTATTAGTGCAGTAATAATTTTTCATTGAGTCTCGAATTCTTTTTAAAAGTGCAGCTCTAAAATCCTTAATGTTTCAAAAATATAATTTTTCTTACTTTGAATAAGAAAAGCATTTTCATATTCTTTTATACTAAATATCTTAATTTTTCAAGTTACCCTTTATTACTAAAAAGTTTTACGTAAGTTTACTATATTATTTATAAAATAAATAATATAATTATCTAAAGTTAACTCTACATACCATAAGTTTTATTAAAATAGTTTAGAAAATATAATGTTTTTTTAGGACAGATTTTTTTTTAACAGTTTTTCTTCCTCCCTCAAACATGAATTTTTAAATAGTGCAGAACATTAAAGTATAAAACAAGTATGAAGAGAGAAGATTTTATCAGTTTTTAACAGGGTACTAAAAATGTAAATTGTACAAGTGCAATTAGTAATAGGTACTATGTTGTAGTACATATAAAAATCAATAGGTATATTATAAAAAATGCAACGTATAAGACTACTCTACCATACATGCAATATAAACTAAAGTAGAACAAAATTAACATTAATGCATCAAAACAGAAACTGCAACAACATTATCGTATATAAAAACTTACACAAAGTTGTCGACCAACTTTTTGGAAAACACATTTAATTTAATATGTATAGATATATATTTTTGGAAAATAATATTTTAAGTTTTAAAATATGAGACTAAACTGATCTCATATATGCAATAATTTAAATAAACGAGTACAATACTACAAGTGTCGTACCTATCCCGAGGAATTGACACATTACTAGACAGTAAGACTTGATTGAATAAATTAAAGAATTTATGACATTCGTTCTAGTCTGTGAAACCTTAATGTTGACCGACGAATTTCCTCTATATAATATAAAAGATTAGATAATGTTTATATTAAGTTAGATTTTAAATTTTCCTAAAGGGCAAGCCCCTATAGTTAATTTTATCTTAAATGACCGAGGTGACTCAAGAAAACTCTCGATAATGATCATAAAATTTTGTCTGCAAGAATTTCTAAGTTTAGGATTTTCAAGGCCAAAAAAAGGAGTATCAAATGGGGAAAGCTCAAGTTTGAAAATTTTGTTATGGAATCCAAAGGGAGAAAACTAGGGGATGCCGCATATCTTGAGATGAACCTCAGTGACTTCCCAAGCTATCTTATGATTTAGCTTTGATTTCGAGGAAATATTATTGTATGTTCAATCGTGCCAATAATTATTTAAAACTTACACTTGCATGACACGATCATACAAATGGCCTCGAAGATAAGTGGGTTTATGTCATAACGAATGACAACCACAGAGTCTAAATCAAGTTAGGGCTTATATTGCACAACATTATTGTGCAACGGTCTATGTTGCAATAGAAAAACAACCTTGAAGTCCTATGACTTGTTCTTTAATCCTAAAAGAATATTTTACTCTTGTAGATCCGGTTTGCTGTTGTAGAATGTTGTCCCCTATTTGCTTCGTCTTGCTCTGAGCTCCTCGTTGAAGTGACAGCTCCAAGTTAAAACTTTATGTTTAATATTTTTTCTTTCAATCATTATTAATCCAATTATTTAATAGGTGTGTGTTTGGGTTTTACAATGATCTACCCTAGGTAAACTGGCTATTGTTCTCTATCCTAGAGTTCTTGTGATTATAAGAAATGTAGAAGTGAAAAGATAGTAAAGAAGGAACAAAAAGTTGCAAAGTAAATAAGTAAAATTACATTGCGTGAAATGTAAATAGGCACCTGGGCCTTTGCTACCGCTGCATGATTAACATCATAAAACATAATATAATTTCCAGGAAATAAAAAAATTTAGAGAAAAGTAAACAGGAACATCAAGTATAAGAAAAGTCAGAAAACGAGCAGCAGTAAAAGAAAACCAATAGTCACATATAAGAGATCGGGATTAGGTATGAGACATTGCTAAAGGTGAGGGCTCAAAGCTGGATTGTGTGTTTGTTGACCTTAAGTAAGAGCTACCAACCCAATAATCTACGGAGGGCAATCATAACCTTGATCTAAGTTATTAACCATTGACCCTTATAAGTTTCCATTTTAAATTTAATTTTTATGCATAAAAATTTACTTTATCATGCAAAAAAATTTCATTTTTGTAAATGCTTTGCAATGTAGAGTAGTCCACAGATTAAATAATTTGATCGGGCTAGGACTACATTCAACCTAAGAGTGTCGCGGGCAATCATCTTCTAAAGAGTTATTGATACACCTAAAATATATAGTATTTTTAGACACATTTCTACACTTAATTTTGAGATATTGCTCTTTAATGGAAGATATTTGTGTGTTTTTCTTTTATGTAAAAGTAAAATGATGAAAAATGCTAAAAGGAGTGAAAAAGGATCAAATTTATAGCAAAAAATGTGAAAATGGTGCAAAACAGTTTTGGCGCCTAAGCACCAGATCCGACGCTTAAGCAATGGAAAAATAGAGAAGGTTGCGCCTAAGCGCCGGAGGCCCATGCTTAAGCACTAGAGATAGTTATTTGATGGTTTAATTCATTTTTCCAAATTTTGAAGAGACATTTGAGGCACCTATTGGCTAAAGAGGGTGGTTATGACCACTAGAAATGAAAATATGATTAAAAGACTTGTGAAAGGAAGCATCCCTTAGAGAATATATCAAATTGGGACACATTTTAAAGAGTTACCAAGGCACCTCTTGGAGATATATAAAAGAAGAAAGTTGAGACTTTTTGAAGAGTCCAGAAAAGTGCTTAAAAAGGGGGAGTTTTGAGAGGAACGTTTGGAGAGATTTTCAAGCACCACAAATTTACTTTATCCTTTTTTTTAGATTTAATGTGAGATTCAAGAGTGTTGTAAAAGAGAAGAGATTCAAAGGAACTTCAAGAGTTTGGTGGAGGATTTGTGATAGATTTTTTTCCTTTTTTTTAAACTACTTTTGGTTTTAATTGAGGCTTCTTACTGATTTGACAATGATTTCTACTTTTAAACTAAAGTGTGATTTTATTTTCTCCATTGATTAAGAGTAGTTTTCTTTATCTTTCTCCTTAAAATGATAAACAATTAAAGTGTTGGATCGAAGTTGTGGAGACTATTCATTTTTAATGTTGGAAGAAGTTGTGATGATTTAATTCCATGCACTTCATTTACTTCTTGATCTGACCCGTCTAGAAGTTAAAATTTTTTGTGAGAACATGTAAGAACCAGGCTTGTATTGTCTTCGTTAACAATTGGAAAGAATCACATGAGGTTGTATGATTGAGAAAGTAATTCATATGATTGAGTGCAAATAAATAGGGAAATAATCTTTGAAGGGTTTAGAGTTAGAGAACTTTAAAGTGACAGGTTAAAGCCCCCAACTTGGTTTATTTTTTTAGGTTCTGATACGAGATCTTAGCCCCCAGGTGGAGGGAATCGAGGGACCTCTAGAGTAAGAGCTGGCATCTTCCCTGGCTAGCCGGACTTCAGAACTATTCAAACTTTAAATTACCCAATGTTCTTTATAGCATCACTAGTAAGGGTAAAAAATAATATTGCTCCTATTCGACACAACACATTTTACATAATTCCACAACATAAATCCTAAACTTATTACTGATTCATGAGAAGGAGAAAGATGTTTTCATATTAAGTACTTTTCTTTTACATAAACTCAAGTTATCTATAGAAGTTTTATTGTTTTGTCAAAATATTAAAAATACCAAAAAGATTTGAATTTACCTACTATGAAAATATTTATAGTTTAAGTAATTATCTTTTTAAAATAGAAAGTTTGCTAATTAATAGTGCATATTGCAAAATTCCCAATGGGTTCGATATTTGGGGCCTAATAAAAAAGTCATATATTACTTGATAACAATTCGTATACTTGCGCAGTATCTCAATATATATATAGATTTAAAAGTTAAATCCTTATTTTCTCCAGAATCAAGTTTTTGGTTCTGTTGCAAAGTAATGAAACATAAGTGAAAAATATCATCAAAGACATTGTTATATTGTGCATATAAACTGTAAGTCAGGATCAAGTTTCTAGCACCGTTGCCTGGGCATCAAAAAATTTATTGAAAGAAAATTTCTATTTTAGAAAGCCTTATTTAAACTTTGAGAGTTATTATAGGAATATATTATTATAAAGTTTTATTTTTTGTTTATTTTATTTTATATTAGTGTATGTGTAGTTCATATTCTGAAGGACTAGTGTCCTATGACTCTGAATTAGAAAGAACTGTTAAAAAAATTATAAAAAGCAAAAAAAAATAAAAATTTTAAAATCTAAAAAAATTACAGAAATGACAAACCAAAATGATCAAAATGCTGAAATTCATCAAAAACTTAGACCTTTACGAGATTATGCCAACCCTACGGTAGATGAGCTTCATTGTAGTATTCAAAAACCTACTATAATGGCTAATTCATTTGAACTTAAACCTGTTATCATCCAAATGGTATCAAATAATCAGTTTGGGGGATCACCAACTGAAGATCCAAATTTACATCTTGACAATTTTCAAGAATTGTGTGCTACATTTAAATATGATGGTGTATTAGATGATGTCATAAGACTTAGGTTATTTTCTTTCTCATAGAGGGATAAAACAAAGATGTGGTTGAATTCGTTAGCACTTGAATCTATCAGAACTTGGGGTGATTTAGCATAAGAATTCATTGTTAAATATTTTCCATCATAAAAAACTGCGAAGCTTAGAAATGATATTACATCTTTTAATCATCGTGAAGGGGAATCTATTTATGAAGCATGAGAATGATTTAAGGAAGACTTAAGAAACTATCCACACCATGCTATACCAGATTGGTTAATAATTTGAACTTTTTATGATGGATTAGCTAGGTCTCTTAGATCTATTATTGATGCGCTAGTGGTGGTTCATTGATGTCAAAACCATTTCATGAAGCTTATGCTTTAATTGAAGAAATGGCTACCAAAAATTTTCACTGGCCTTCTAAGTGGGTGAATCTAAAAGTTACCAATAATCATGAATTTGATGCATTTACTATGTTAGCAAATCAAGTTGCTGCAATTTCAAGGAAGTTAGATCAATTTAGAATGAATTTTTCTCAACCTATCTCTATGATTGAATAGAATTCATTAGGCCAAATGGTAGATTCTCAAGCATAATTAGAAAGTTTGTATGCCAACAATAATAAGCATAATAACCTATATTCAAATTATTATAACCGAGGTTGGAAGAACCATCCCAACTTCAATTGGAATAATATTACTGGTGGTAATAATCAGCAATGAGAGAACAATCAAGTAAACCCATTGAGAAACTGGAACAACCAAGGGAATAATAATTATAGATCTACTTATTCTCCAGGTTTCAACAAGAATCCACAATTTAAGGAGAATAATTTATCTATAGAAGAAGTGGTATTACAAATGGGAAATCAGTTACAAAGTTACGTAGCTACAATTAGAAATATTGAGAATCATCTTGGACAAATCGCAAATTCATTAAGTGATAGATCCCAAGAAACACTTCCTAATAATACTGAAACAAATCCAAAAGAACAGAATAAAGAGCAAGTAAAACCCGTTCAACTTAGAAGCGGAAGAAAGTTGCAAGGTAGGGTTAAAAAAAAATTGAAGTAGAGAGAGAAGAAATTGAAGAATCCAAAGACGACGCTCCAAAAGATTCTGAAAGACCAATTTCTTCTCTGAAAATTGATTTGGAAAAACTATCACCTCCATTTCCTCAGAGACTAATCAACAAAAGTTGGATGATCAATTTTCAAAATTTATGAAAAATTTGAAGAAGCTTACAATTAATATTCCATTTGCTGAAGTCTTAGAATAAATGTCAAACTATGTAAAGTTTATGAAGGATATTCTCAATAGGAAAAGGAAGTTAGAAGGTAATGAGACTGTTGCACTTAGTGAGGAGTGTAGTGCTATAATTCAGAAAAAGCTTCCTGAAAAGCTTAAATATCCTGGTAGCTTTACAATTTCATGTGCAATAGGAGACAGATTTTATGAGAAAGCTTTATGTGATTTAGGTGCAAGCATTAACCTTATGCCATTATCAATATTTAAAAGATTGGGATTATGAGAAATAATTGCTACTATTGTAACTCTGCAGTTAGCAGATCTTTCGATAACGTACCCTAAAGAAGATAGAAGATGTCCTAGTGAAAGTGGATCAATTTATCTTTCCTGTTGATTTCATCGTGTTGGATATTGAGGAAGATAAAGAGATACCTGTCATTTTTGGAAGACCTTCTCTAGCCACAGGAAGAGCAATGATAGAAGTGCAGAAAGGGTAAATAACAATGCATGTCAATGTTCAAATTATTACTTTTAACATTTCAAGATGAATGAAGTATTCTGCAAAAGGTAAAGATGATGAATGATATAGAATGGATGTTATAAAATATTTGAGTGAATGTTATTTAAAAACTAATTATGAAGAAAAATCTGAAGTAAAAAATTTGGAACACGTGCAAGAAGAGGAATTAGATCAATGTGAAGATCATTTTAAGGAAGAATTAAACTATGTTCGAGAAAGTTTTGATATTTTGGACACGATAGAAAATGATAAATCATTTTTTCCATCAATAGAAAAACCTCCAGAACTTAAGTTGAAGTTACCTCTTGATCATTTATGGGAAAGGTTTATGTGATTTAGGTACAAGCATTAACCTTATGCCACTATCATTATTTAAAAGATTGGGATTATAAGAAATAATCACAACTACTATAACTCTGCAGTTAGCAGATCGTTGGATAATGTACCCTAAGGGAGTTATAGAAGATGTCCTAGTAAAAGTGGATCAAATTATCTTTCCTGTTGGTTTCATTGTGTTGAATATTGAGGAAGATAAAGAGATACTGTCATTTTTGGAAGACCTTTTCTAGCTACAGAAAGAGCAATGATAGATATGAAGAAAGGGGAATTAATAATGCGTGTCAATAATCAAATTATTACTTTTAACATTTCAAGATCAATGAAGTATCCTGTAAAAGGTAAAGATGATGAATCTTATAGAATGGATGTTATAAAATATTTGAGTGAATGTCATTTAAAAACTAATTATGAAGAAAAATCTAAAATAAAAAATTTGGAACATGAGCAAGAAGAGGAATTAGATCAATGTGAAGATCATTTTAAGGAAGAATTAAACTATGTTCGAGAAAGTTTTGAAATTTTGGACACGATAGAAAATGATAAATCATTTTGTCCATCAATAGAAAAACCTCCAGAACTTAAGTTGAAGTTACTTCTTGATCATTTATGGAAAAGCTTTATGTGATTTAGAAGCATTAACCTTATGCCTTTATCAATATTTAAAAGATCGAGATTATGAGAAATAATCGCTACTACTGTAACTCTGCAGTTAGCAGATCATTCGATAACGTACCCTAAAGGAGTTATAGATGATGTCACAGTGAAAGTGGATCAATTTATCTTTCCTGTTGATTTCATTGTGTTGGATATTGAAGAAGATAAAGAGATACCTGTTATTTTTGGAAGACATTTTCTAGTCACAGGAAGAGAAATGATAGATGTGCAGAAAAGCGAATTAAAAATGCGAGTTAATAATCAAATTATTACTTTTAACATTTCAAGATCAATGAAGTATCCGGCAAAAGGTAAAGATGATGAATGTTAAAGAATGGATGTTATAAAGTATTTGAGTGAATGTCATTTTAAAACTAATCATGAAGAAAAATCTGAAGTAAAAAATTTGGAACACGAGCAAGAAGAGGAATTAGTTCAATGTGAAGATCATTTTAAGGAAGAATTAAACTATGTTCGAGAAAGTTTTGAAATTTTGGACACGATATAAAATGATAAATCATTTTTTCCATCAATAGAAAAACCTCCAGAACTTAAGTTGAAGTTACTTCTTGATCATTTAAAATATGCCTTTTTAGGTGATTCCAATACTTTACTAGTTATAATTTTCTCAAAGTTCACAATGGAAGAAGAAGAAAGATTCATGAAAATTTTGAAAAATTTTAAGAAAGCCTTTTGATGAACAATAGCTGATATTAAATGAATCAGTCCTTCAAGTTGTATGAATAGAATTTTTATGGAAGAGAAGTGCAAACCCAGGGCTGATCCTCAAAGGAGACTGAATCCTGTTATGAAAGAAGTTATAAAGAAAGCAATTTTGAAGTGGTTAGATGCTGGAATTATCTATCATATTTCAGACAGTGCATGAGTTAGTCTAATTCATAGCATTCCTAAGAAAGGAGGAGTAATTGTGCTTGTGAATGAACATAATGAGTTAATACCTACTAAAAAGTCACAAGGTGGTTAATATGCATTGATTATAGAAAATTAAATCTTGTCATTAGGAAAGATCATTTTCTACGACCCTTTCTCGATCAAATGCTAGATATACTAGCTGGGCATAAATACTTTTATTTTCTAGATGGATATACAGGTTATCACTAAATTCAAATAACTCTTGAGGATCAAGAAAAAATAACTTTTATCAGTTCTTATGGTACATTTGCTTTTAAAAGAATACCCTTTGGTTTATATAGTGCCTCAACTACATTTCAAAGATGTTTGATGGCAATTTTTGTGATTTAATTGAAAAAGGGATTAAAGTCCTTATGGATGATTTTTCAGTGTTTGAAACTTCATTTGACTCTTATTTAGAACATTTAACAAAAGTTCTTAAGTGCTGTGAAGTAATAAATTTATTCCTTAATTGGTAAAAATGCTAATTTATGATAGCAGGAGGAATTGTATTAGGACATAAAATATCAAAAAATGGTATGAAAGTAAATCCTACTAAAATTCAAGTGACCACTAATTTATCTTACCCAACAAATGTAAGGGAAATTAGGAGTTTTTTAGAACATGGTGAATTCTACGTACGATATATTAAAATTTTTTCAAAAATTACTAAGCCTTTAATCCATTTAATGGAGAAAGATGCAATTTTCAATTTTGATGAAAGTGCCTAAAAGCTTTTGAGTTATTAAAAGAAAAATTAGTCACTACACCAATTTTATTTTCACCAGATTAGGGAAAACCTTTTGACTTGATGTCTGATGCTAGTGATTATGCTATTGAAGTTGTTTTAGACCAAAGATATGATAAAATTTTCAAGATAATTTACTATGCTAGTAAAACAATTAATGAAACCCAAATTAATTATACAACAATTGAAAAAAGAGTTATTAGCAATAGTATATGTCTTTGATAAATTTAGATCATATTTAATTGAAACTCATTGCATAGTGCATACAGATCATTCTGCTATTAAGTACTTAATGAAAAAGAAGGATGCTAAACCAAGGCTTATAAGATGGATTCTTCTTTTGCAAGAGTTTGATTTTATAATAGTAAATCAGAAGGGGACTTAAAATCAAATTGCTAATCATTTTTCCAGGCTTCAGTTAGAAAAACCACTTGTTTTGAAAAAGAAATTAATGAACATTTTCTAGATAAAAAATTATTCAGTATTAATGAGTGGCGTGTTCCGTGGTATGCTGACATTATGAACTTTCTATTTAGTGATATTATATGCTTTGGAATGACATACCAGCAGAAGAGAAAATTTATTTCTAAAGCTACGATTTATTTTTTGGATGACCCATTTTTATATAAACAAAGAAAGGATTAAATTACTCAAAGATGTGTACTTTTAGAGGAGACTTATGAAATTATGCAAAAATGTCGTAATACTGATTTTGGGGGACATTTCGGTGTTGATAAAACAACATACAAAATTTTACAATCTAGATTCTATTGGCCTACTATCTTTAGAGATATTAATGCTTATATCAAAACTTTTGATAAATGTCAACGAGCAGGAAATATCTCTAGGAGAATGAGATGCCCCTCAATTATATGCTAGAAGTTGAAATATTTGATGTATGGGGATTAGATTTCATGGAATCATTTATATCATCTTTTAGAAATTTATATATACTTTTAGTAGTGGACTATGTATCCAAATGGATAGAAGATGTTACTTTACCTCGATGTGATCCTCAAAGTGTTGCAAATTTTTTTAAAATAAACATATTTTATTTATTTAGGATGCCAAGAGTTATCATAACTGATGGGTGAAGTCATTTCAAAAATGTCATAATGGAGAAATTATTAAAGAAATATCATTTAAACAATAGAATTGCTACTACTTATCATCCTCAGACAAGTGGTTGGGCTGAATTATCCAATTGGGAAATTAAAAGAATTATGGAAAAATTTGTGAATCCAACATAAATGGATTGGTCAGTCAAACTTGACTATGCTTTGTGGGCTTATAGGACTGCATTTAGAACTCCTATAGAAATGTCCCCACAAAGGCAAATATTTGGGAAAGCATGTCATCTACTAGTTGAACTTGAGTATAAAGCATATTGGGTGATTAAAGAGTTCAATTATAATTTATAAGATGCTGGTGAGAAAATATTATTACAATTAAATGAGCTTGAAGAGATAAGGAATTAATCTTGTGAGAGTGCTAAGATTTACAAAGAAAAGATGAAAATGTGGCATGATCGAAAGATTCTTACTAAAAATTTTCAGCCAGGGCAACAAGTTTTACAATATAATTCAAGGTTAAGATTATTTCCAGGCAAACTTAAGTCCAGGTGGATGGGCCCATTTTTTGTGATAAAAGTTTATCCATGGGAAGCTGTGGATATTAAGGATACTAAAATTGAGAAAGCAATTAAAGTGAATGGTCATAGACTTGTCTGCACTTTTTTGGTTGGAGAAGTTGCTCGTTAGAAGTTGTCGGTCATCGGAATCAAAATGCCATCGCCCGCTTCAGAAGGACATTTTAATTTACATATATATACTTTTAGAAAAATATGAAATCAAACTGATCCCATACTTTTCACAGTTTAAATGAAAGAGCACTATACCTCAAACCTTGTATTTATCCTGAAGGATAAACTCAAGACTTGAGGACGAGGCTCGATCAAATAAACTAAGAAATATATGACATCCGTTTGGTCTGTAAAACTGTTTTATTTGTTGATAAATTCCATTATTTAATATAAAGAATTAAATAGGATTTATATTAAGCTGGGTTCGGACAAGCTTCTTATAAGGGCAAGTCCCTATAGTTAATTACAACTTAAATGACCAAAGTTACTTAAGGAAACTCTAGATAAAAATTATGGAATATTATCTTCAAAGAGGTCGAAGGATAGGAATTTTCAACAAGATTGGACAGAGAGGTGTGAAAGGGGAATGGTTAAAATTTGGAATATTTTGTTGTAAAGTCCAAAGGAGGAAGAGCTAGGGGATGTCACAGATCCGGGGAATAATCTCGGTGACTTCCTAAGCTATGCTAATGATTGGCTTCAGTTTTGTGGAGAAAAATCTAGGTGTTTCATCCTGCCAATTTTATTTTTTAGGACTTACGTTCGTCTGAAATGATCACAAAAATAGACTGGAATATGTGAGGATTTAGGTCGTGACGAACGACAACCTCAGAATCCTAAAACGAGTTAGGGCTTATATTGTACAACAGAGCTATACAAAGGCCTAAAGATAAGGCGAGGATTTATGTCGCATAAGCAAACAACCTCAAATTTTTATGGCTTGGTTGTTTAATTCTAAAGAAGGAAATTAGTTTAGCTAGGGAAAATAGGTTTTGTTGTTGAAGATGGCCGTACTGCCCACCATGCTAGCTCCAAGCTCCTTGCCATGATGAGTTTAAGTTTCTTCTAGGATATCAAGTTATGATGTCAAATCAGACGACCCTATGGTTGAAGTTCTCTAAATGTTATGGTGGATGTTAAAGTTGATCAGAGTGACACCGGTTAGGATCCTACGGTTCCCTTTTTCCCGCACCACTATTTTCAATTGGATTCACTTAGTCCAAATGAATTTACTAAACTCAACTTAATGAGTTCCATAGTTTCATTTAGACCGTGGGAAGCGTCGTTTGCAACCGTAGGTTACCTCCTCTAAGAGATTCCCGATCATCCGATAAAGACATCTTAGTTTTGTTGCAATTATTGTTTTGTGATGTTTGTGATTGAATTTTGAGTTTCTTTATATTTTAATTATTGTGGCGGTGAATTTTATTTTGGTTGATTTTAGATTTGATTTTAGTTTTGGTTTCGGTTTTGTGGCTATCCTAGCAGTTTTGGTTTTCATGCAGGGTGGCATTGTTATTTGACATGCAAGTTTTGTAAGCATAAAAAGTACAATATGAAAGTACATGAAAGTCGGCACTATAAACTATAAAAAGCGTACCTTGCGAGTCTTCTCGTTCCACCACCTGAAACTCAAAATACATGTGAGAGCACTTTATATAAAGCGAAAAAAGTAAGGTTTTTTGTGATTTATCTAACCCTAGGTCATATATTCGTGGGTACCTATTTGTTTGATTAAGGATGATTTTTGTTAAGAAAAACATATTAAGTTTAGTAGACCTCTGAGGTATCCAACAGGTCTAGAGAAAGAAGCAAGTCCATGCCTCCTTCTCACTGCCTGGTGAAAAGTCTCAAGCTCTTTTAAAACTTATTATGTTGCTTAATAACCCATCATGTAAATACCTTTAATGCTCAATGAACATTGATGTTGTAATTATCCCTAAGAGTAGGGTAATTATCACTTATAATTTAATTTAAGGATTATGCGGGTGAAGAACCTTAAAGGGGCAAGTTAATGTCATCAAGACACTTCGCCAACTTTTTAACTTGGGCTTGTAGTGTTTTAAAGATGTTTAATTTCTTATTCACTTTCCTAATCCTCATTTAATCAAATTTGATTTAGCTTAAGCCACTAACAAGCCCTTAAGATCCTAGTGGATGTCTTAGTCATTTTTTTTAAGAGATTATTTTAAGTGATTATGATTCATTTTATTGAAATTCATTTGAACATCAAATAGGGGTGCTAAATTAGTGAGTTATCAACACCCAAAATCATACCCATAAGTCTAGGATCATTTAATTGACTAGACTTTCAAATTTTAATAATTTAAGGAAATTACAAATTTATCCTTTAATTGAAAGAAGTGAGATTGGTTTCTACCAATTAATCTCTTATATTTCAATAATCCAAATATGTTAATTAAGATCAAAGGTTGCCCATTTTCCCTTTTGGCTTAAGCCTCAATGTTGATTAAGGCCAAATTTCTAAAATCACACTTTTGCCCCTAAGGCTCTACTACTTTATAATTCATCAAATTAATTCAAATGACTTTGGAATTTGCATCCCACCTCACTCATGGGTCAATTAAGACATCAACGAAAAAAAAATGTGATTTTTCAAATTTTAATTTAATTTATATATTTCTTTATGTGCAAGAAATAAGATTTTTCAAAGAAGATTCCCTGACTTAACCAAGGTAAAGCTTAGTCCCTTGAAATTTTTGCTGGAGGTAGACATAAACCAGAGAATCAGTGGGAACAAATTTCATGATTTATTGAGTTTTATTTGAACTATTAGAATTATTTTACGTTCTGGAGTATTTATTATCTATAAAATATTTTAAAAGTGGAAAATTAAGTTTTATATTTTTATTAAATATCTCTGAGGTCAAGGAACCTAGAGAAGCAAATTTTATATTTTTCTAATTTTTCTTTAGATTGTTAGGATTATTTTAGTGAAAATCCATTTTTAATCTTTAAAAATTATTTTAAGTTTCAAAATTCAATATCTTAACTTAGAAAATCAGAAAAAATATTCCAATTATTCATAAGTGCTTAGAAAACAATTTAGAACATTTAAATGAATTTTATTATTTTTGTGATTTTTATCATTTTTTAAATATTTAAATATTAAGGAAAGGCTTAAAAATGGAATTTTTATTTTAATTAAAATTTTATTTTTAGAAAATTCCTATGATCATAGAGAACTCCGAAAAAATTTTTTATAATTTTTTTGAGTTATATTTTAATTGTTAAAGATCATTTTGGTGTAAAAATGATATTTAACTTAGAAAATCAATTGGAGTTATCAAATGAGCTCTAAATATTTTGAAATTTTTATGGGGAATTCTCTGAACTTCAAATTATAGTGGAGATTAAAAAACAATCATTTAGATGTTTGTATTTTCCAAATTAAGTTTCTTTGTGTTTTAGGGTTTGGCGAAAGCTAAGTGTATTCTTAATGACTTAGCCCATGAAATATTTTCCGAAGGGCTCTTTGGCCACAATAAACCTTCCAAAATTTTCTTAAAATTTTTTAAGTAACATGCTAATTATTATGATTAATTTATCTAAATATTAGACATAAACTTAAAAAATATGGATCTTTGTCTAGAGGTATCCTCTGACTTTGGGAAAATCAGAGAATGTTCCCTAAGGTAGAGGCAACAACATGCCAAAATCTCAAGCCATGGTGAAATGTCTACATGCATGGAGAATTAAAAGACTCAAAAGAGTGTTTAATTAATTAAAAATAAAATATGCATCACATAAACTTCAAAGTATTTCTACATTATTCTCCTCTGTTCACTGAGCAAGAGGGTATTTTAATTTTATTTTTGAGATTTTTCTACACTAAGATATGAATTTTTGAAGTTAGAGATCATTTTCTGATTTATTTAATTCCTTATTTATCTATTTAAACGCGCGGCACCACGTCATCCTAGGCAGCTCCGAACGGCAACGCAGCATGCTCTCATTCGTTGCACTTTCCACCTTGGCATGCCACGCTGCTTGCGGTTCATGCACCGAGAGTTCATTTGGCTAGATCTCGACTGTTAAAGACATAAACACAATATCAGACGACTTTCCATCATCGTCCCCAATCAGGCTAACTCGTGACCATTAACATCAAAACCCTAAGATCTCACTCCTTTCTCAACCAAATACCTCGGGTTTGATCCAATGGACTCATCTATGTGTGCCGAACAAATCCATATGACAAACATGCCATTAAATTAACCCTAATCAAATGGAGAGTCAAAATAAGCTCGGGAAAAGGGAAGTTCAATATCTTTGCTCTGAGAAGGGAAGCTTCAATCAGGGGTACTCGGCACATTCGTAGAGGTCCAAGGAGGCTAAAGATTGATCCTCTGGTCGTGGTGAAAGGTTTAAACCCGGATTTGATCAAGGCCAAATTTGGGTGTTGGTCTTGAGCTATCTTAGAGGCTCTATATGAGAGGGATTTGATAGGGCATTGTCTTAGTTCAGTGTGGTGATGGTGGGGGTGAGTTTAATTTGGATTTGGTGCATTGTGGAGGTGTGGTCGAAAATGTCCTATCTCCAACAAGGATTTGAGCTCCAAAATTGAACTATGGCAAGGGGAATTCAAGCAATGGAGTGGTTGGATTGCATTGTGGAGGTTTCAAGGAAGCTCAGGGAGTGATTTCAGAGGGTATCTTAAGAAAATTTTAGTACACCTTCCATGGCCATGGAGGTGGAGATTTTATAAAAATGCCTTAGGGTGGCTCTGTGGGCCAATGTATGGGTGCAAAGTGTTGCCTATGTGGAGGACAGAGAGGCTCTAAACTTCAAATGGGATGAGGTGCCTTCTAGGTTTGAATTTGGTTTGGATTTTTTTAGGGTGGCTCACAGATTTGGCTCCTCCAGTGACTAGGCCTACCATCAAGGTTAGAGGAGGTGGCCAGGAGGTCAGGTGAGACAGGGGAATCTGTCACAGCAATTTTTTTGGGCAGGTGTTTAGTTTTGGAAAAAATCCCTTAAGCTTAAGCAATTTTGGGAGTAAATCCATTGATTTGGAGATCCTTTGGTCCATGACTTATTTGGGTGGTTGTATGGGGTTTAGCCTGGTCAATAACGTCCAAAATTTGGCTGTGGTGGTTTTTCCTTGACCAATTTGGCTAGATTGGGTCAAATTTTGATGAAGGGGTCCATGTAAGTCAATTTGGTTAAAGCTTGGTTTTGGGCTAGGCTATTCATAACCTTGAGCCCAATTGATTGATCAACATTGTGTAGATAATTGTAATGAAGATTTTTTATGAAGGATTGAAGTAATTTTGAGTTCAATTGGAAGCTCAATTTGTACGATTTTGAGATTTTGTTCAATTTGGGAAAGTTGGAATAGACTTGGGCTTAGGTTGAGCTAGGCTTAGAATTTAGCTCAATTGAATGCTCCAAATGATCAAGGGAGATGTTATGAAGATTTTTCATGAGGGAATGGAGTGGAAATTTTGGGGCTAAGGCAATCAATTTGGTGGAATGTTGAGACATAGACAATTTGGGGCTTTCTGGACTTAGATCAAAATTAAATGAAATTGAGGCTTCCCCAAGGCCAATTGTAGGTCAATTTAAGATTCAAACTGGGCCAATTGAGTAGGCCATGGGTTTCAATTTGGTGGGATTAGGCCATGTAGCCAAAATTGGGGGTTTATTTTAGATCAAAATTGGGCTCAAAGCATGGGCCAATTGAGCTTTAATTTGGTTTATATTGGTCATATGCAAGGTGAATTTAAATTTAAGATTAAAATTGGGGGAGATTGGGACCAAATTGATGGACATTTGAGATGAATTTAGGGAAATTGTGCCATTAAAAAAAATTTGAAGGTTTTGGTCAAATTGATCAAATTGAGTCATGTGGTAGTTGAGAAAAATGAAATTGAGAATATTTGAAAGATTTTGGGATTTTTTTATATTTTTTCGAATTTTTGAAATTTTGGGCTAAGGAGGGACATTTTGGTAATTTGGCAATTTTTGGGTGATTTTGAATAATTTGGATGCTTTCAAAAGGTTTGAAATGATTTTTGAACAAATTTGGGTATTTTGGGTAAATTTAGAAATTTTGGCCAAATTTTGGGTTTCAAGGGTACTTAGGTAATTTGAGGGAGTTAAGTGGAAAAAGGCCAAGTTGGGTATTTTTGGTAGAATAGGGGAGCTAACTGCCATAAATGAGCTATGGAGCTATGGAAACCCCATTTGGTCCTCTATGTACTGGTCTTACCCTAGCCTAGGGCTAGTAAATTTAGGGAACCATCTACATGAGTCTCCCAAAGGATTAAGGGATCAAAGTGAAGAAATTTTGGGTTTGTATTTGTGAGTGATTGTGAGTGAGGTGAGTACAGTAGCTCTAGACCAACACTCAGGGTCAACCCTAAGGTCAAGCAGTCCTGTGGGAACTCTCCTTGGGCTCCCCCATAATGACCCCACCTACTAAGTGTTAGAGGTTAGGACCACTATGTAAAACTTAAAGTTGAGTAAAGAGGAGGTTAGTTTTTCTAATGGTGAGGGTTCCTTTTCTAGTTTTCTAGGAATAGTCAACAGGAAAGTCCTATGGCTAGACCCTACGATACTAAAAAGGAAAAACTAGACCTCAACCTAAAGTGAGGTCAACAAGACTGAAACCTTATTTTATTTGAGACCAATGTAAATTTAATGATCAAATGATGTTGGGTCAGCCGGAATAAGCACTGGTTACGTCGGGCTGACGAAGTTAAACCAAGCACTTTATGAGAGGCAACTCATAGTTTTCAATGTGTTTTTGCTTTCATTGTAGTTTGTGTGTGATTAAGAAAATTTGGGGTAGAATTTTTGAAACTATTATGTGTTAGTAGTGATTTTAAGACTTTATTTAGTGATCTAGACGTGCTAAAGTGAGAATTTTGACGTTAAGTTGACTGATGCAAAATTGAGCACTGGCACTTAAGCGCCAATATTCGATGCTTAAGTACGGGAGTTATAAACCATGCGCAAAATTAAAATTCTAGAAGGTTTAACCACCAATTGGTTAACTAAAACGTGCCAAGATAGTTTTAGAACGTGTCTAGAAGTTATTGGAAGGATTTGGGCCCATAAATAGAAGGTTTTTGTGATGGAACTTTACCCCTAAATCATTTTTAGCCCTAAATTCTAAGAGAAAAAGAGATTTAGAGAAAATGTCTTCATGGGAGATGGATTTGAAGAAAAAGGAAGAGGCCATGAGGAAGAAAGTCATTAGTCAAAGTGCACAAGAGATGTATAACAGTTTCTTAGTCGTTAGTATTAAAGGACTAGTGGAAAAGATCAAAAAAATTGAGGTTAACGTGGCTTTACTTGAGATAAAGGTAGATGAAGTTAATGACCATCTAGAGCATATTGGATGGAAATTGAATATGCAATTTAGTTACACTAGTTATATAAAAGAAGCTGATAAGGCGATGTATCTTAAGGAGAAATGGATTGAAGAAGATTATGTCAGAGCTCGTCATCACCATCTATTTTATCGACTTTATATTCTGAATGCCCAAGGAGAGACTAATGAAAGACCGAAATTTATCCCAACAAATGAAGAATGGAATTAAGTTCAGTGTTAGAGTTTGTTTGTTAGAAATCGTTGTTTTATGTGTTAGTGTTGATTCTTGTTTTTGGAGTTTATGCCTTTTATGTGTTTAATTGTGAATGTTTGTTAAGTGTTTTTATTTAGAAAAAATTTCTCATCTGAGAGTTGGAATGAGAATTAAGTGTTATATGTACATATACTAGTTTGTACATGAATATAAGTGTTTATTTGTGTGAAAAATTTAGTGTTAATTTAACCTCGAATCAAATTAGTTATATTGGAGAATTTTGAGAAAGAGGAGAGTTAAGGGAGAGGAAAATAGTCATTTAAGTGTTATAAGACCATCCAGGGGTGGTATACTTAGGCTAATAGTGCATTTTACTTAAGTTCAAAAATATCAAAAATAGTGCACTTGTGCTTAAGCGCCACACTCTCGCGCTTAACTGCGATGTGACCCAAGAGACAGGCGCTTAAGAGCCACTTATCCACGCTTAAGCACTGGTTCATGAAAATTGGTTCGTGAACAGTTAAAGGTTAAAAAAACCCCAAAGATTGCCCTTTTTATTCTCGTCAGCACCTTCTTCCTCTCAAGTTCACGATTTTGAAGTCTAGGGCAAGCCATTTTTTTATGATTTCCTAGTGGATTTGAGAAAAATTTGCTAGATTTGGATTTCTTAAGGTAAGAGCTTCACTTCTATGTAAAAATTTTAGATTTTCATCATGTATTTTGAGTAAATTTTGGAGAAACCTTAAAATCATTATTCATGGTGAAAAATGAGGAAAAATCTTTGGAAATTACATAGAAAGTGTAGTTTATACTTATAGGAAATAAGTTTAGTAGATTAGACTTGAATTTTGAAGTTATTGTGGAATTTTGTGAAATTTGTAGAATGGCCCCAAGAATGAAGTGGAGTAAAGGAAAGACCCACTTTGATTTGAGCAAGTTTGTGAGTTCAAAAGCTTAGGATGGGTATAGTGACGCTCTACAGTCATGAAAGTTAATTCATGAGCGATGTTTCAAAAACCTAGATGGATCCGTGGAATATTTAATCGTTCATCGATAACGGAAACGATTCTGCTATTTTTCTGGTTTGGCTGTTATTTTTGTAGTTCAGGAATTCTATGCAAACCTCCTTGAGGCAGAAGAGGGTAAAGTCATGGTTAGAGGAAGATTGGTACCTTTTTCATCGGAGGTAATCAATATGTTTCACTATTTACCACTTGATACTTTGTGTTTCTATGAGAACTATAGTCCGACTGAGACAGAATTGGACGAGATTATTTCCTATTTGACTGTTGGAAGAGGAGTCTAAAAAATCACAAATGAGAGGAGAGTTAACTGTGGAGAGTTAACTTTTCCACTTCAAAGTTAAGTGCACCATCTAAGGTGTAACACTACTTTATTTTAGCTCATATGTTACCGACTGATACGTGTGACACATATTTTATACCTATTTTTGAGATATTGCGCTTTAATGGAAGGTATTTTTGTATTTCTCTTGCATATACAACTAAAAAGGGTGAAAATTGCTTCAATGAGTGAAAAAGAATCAAATTTGGAGCAGAAAGGTGAAAAACGTGCAAAAGAGTTTTAGTGCCTAAGCGCTAAATCCGACACTTAAGCGCTGGTTAAACAGAGAAGGCCGCGCCTAACCACGAAAGGCCTCGCGCTTAATCGCCAGTGGAAGTTATTGAGCAAGTAAATTCAGTTTCTGTGAATTGTGAAGTAATTTTTGAGGCACCCATTGGCTTAATAGGTGGTTATAACCACCATGGACAAAAATTATAATGAAAGGATGCATCTCTTGGGGAAATACATCGAATCTAGACATATTTTGAAGAGAAACCAAGGAACCTTTTCGAAAATTATAAAAGAAAGAAGATTGGGACTTTGAAGGAGGTCTTGAAAGTATTAGAAAGTTTTGAAAGTTCACATTTGGGGGGTTAGTTTGGAGAGATTTTCAGACACCACTTTTACTTTTATTTTATCCTCTTTGTTATTTTATTTTGAGTGATTGTAAAGAGAAGAGAATCAAAGGAACTACAAGAGTTTGGTAGAGGACTTGAGATAAGTTTTTATCTTTCTATTTTAAGACAACTTTTGGTTTTAATTGAGACTTGTTGCTGGTTTGAAAATGATTTCTTCTTTTAAACTAAAGTGTGGTTTTGTTTTCTCAATATATTCTGAGTAGTTTTCTTTATCCTTCTTCTTAAAATGATAAGTAATTAAGTTTTGGACGGAAGTTGTGGAAAGTATTGATCTTCAATGATGGAAGAATTTATGATGATTTAAATTCATGCACTTCATTTAATTCTTTATTTTGCCGGTCTAGATGTTAAGATTTGTTGTGATAACGTGTAAGAACCGGGTTGGTATTGTCTCAGTCAACAATTAGAAAGAATCACGTGAGGTTGTATGAAAGAGAATGTAGTCCATATGATTGAGTGGAAGTAAGTAGGGAAATATTCATTGAAGGGTGTAGAGTTAGAGGACTTTAAAGTGATAGGTTAAATCCCACAACTTGGTTTATTGTTTTAGGTTTTGATATGAGAATGTTAGCCCCCAAGTGGAGGAAATCGAGAGAACTCTAGAGTGAGAGCTAGTGTCTTCCCTGCCTAACCGGTCTTCAGAACTATTCAAACTTTTATTAGCCAATGTTTTTTATAGCATCTCTAGTAAGGGTAAAGAATATTATTGCTCCTATTTAGCATAACACAATTTGCATACTTCCACAATAGAATTCCTATACTTATTACTGATTCATAACAAGAAGATAGATATTTTCATATTTAGTGTTTTTCTTCTACAAAAACTCTAGTTATCTTTTTAAATTGTTATTGTTCTATCAAAATATTAAAAATACCAAAAATAATTAAAATTTATTTACTATAAAAAATCATCTTTAGCTTAGATGACTATCTTTTTATTAAAAATAGAAAGTTTGTTGTTCAATAGTACATATTGCTTATTCTCCCTTTGGGTTCGATATTCAGGTCTTAATCAAAAAGTTCTATATTACTTGATAATGATACGTTGCGTAGTATCCCAATATATATAAATTAAAAGTTAAATTCTTATTTTTCTTCAGGATCAAGTGTTTGGTTTTGTTGTAAAGTAAGGAAATATAAGTGAAATATAAGCTGAATTATTGTTGTACTTTGCATATTAGCAGTATCCACAGATCAATACGCCTAAAAATGCACCATTTTTCATGGTTTATTTTATAATGATATTTCACTTTAATGGTATGTTTTCTGGTGTTTTTTTTTGTTTTAGGTACATCAAATTGAAGAATTGGAGCGATTGGAGCAAAAGGAACAAAAATGGACCAAAACAGAGCAAATTTGGTCGAATTGGGACACACCGGAGCCATGGGGAACAAAAATAAACACTAGAGTGCCTGTGTTTGGTGCGTAAGCACCCAATACGGTGCTTAGGTGCCACCAAACAGAGGGGGGGCGCTTAAGCGCCCAAAAATGGCACTTAGGCGCCAAAGAGAGTTTTCAACATATCTTCTAGAATATAAATGAGATTCAGACCATTTTTGAAGTGTTGCTTTGTGTATCTCTCAGGAAATTCATTGGAAATGAGAAAAGGGACTTTTTAGAAGAATTTGGGGTGGTTAGAAGGAGTTTTTAAGAGGCACTTCAGACACCATTTGGAAGATTCAATGAATATGGAAAGTTTTGAAGAGACTCTTAAGAATCTATTGGGAAATTATAGAAAAAGGCTTGGAAATATTTTTAAAATAACTCTTGGACTCTTGAGTTAATTAGAAGAGGAGAAGAAGACTTAGAGAAGAAGAAGAATTCTTGGGCGTGAGCCTTAAGTGGGCGACTACGTGAGAGAGAAAGAGAGAGTGTGAGATTTTCTTTTTTCTTTCACTTTGTTCTTGGAAAAGATTGTAAGGAGATTGCTTTTTTGATACAAGGAGAGTTTGATTTCTATGAGAGATAAGTACTTTCATTGTATTTTGATTTGAATTTAGTACTTTATTTGTATGGTTTCAAAGTCTTGTTCAATGAAAGGTTCTTGTTGTTTCTCCATGTGTAGTGAGTAATTTTCTTTACTCTTCCCTCTTGTAATGAATTAGTTTACATGTGTAGGATATAGAAATGAGTAGAGTGAGAATATATTGTGATGATTTTACTTTGTTCTTCATTTACATGTAAACTTGATCAACTTGCATGTTAAAATATGTTGTAAGAACATGTAAGATCCGGGATGGTGTTGTATCAATCAACTGTGGTAGAATCACATGAGATTCTATGGATGAAAATGTAGTCCATATGATTGAGTGCAAATAAATAGGGAAATAATCTTTAATGGGTGCAAAATAAGAGGACTTTAGAGTGACAGGCTAAATCCCCTAATTTGGTCTATTATTTTAGGTTTTGATGCGAGAAGTTAGCCTCAAGGTGGAGTTATAAGAGGGAACTCTAGAGTGGAGCTAGTATCTTCCCTGCCTAGCCCATCTTTAGAACTATTCGAACTTTAGATTAACCAATGTTCTTTATATTATCTCTAATAAGAATAAATAATATAATTGCTCCTATTTGTCACAATATCTCCCACTACTTGTTTTACTTTTACATGTCACTAATTTCATTGCATGAGGAAGAGTACTATTAATATATTAAACCCCACTTTCTAATTTTCAGCAAGTATTTTAGTTTAGAATTAGAAGTAATATTATAGTGATAATTGTAGGATATAATCAAAACCAAACCTTTATCGATCTTCCAAGCTAAGGCGTGTTATACAAAACTAGAATTTCTCTTGAAAGCCACCGTGATTAACCTCGATCTCTGTAGGATCAATATTTGGGGCTTAATTAGAAAGCCCTAAATTACTTAATAATGATATATATACCTGCATAGAATCCTTAGAAATATAATTGAAATCATAATTTGCTTGGGATCAAGCTTGGGATAATATTTTTGGTGCCATTACCAGGGATTAAAATCTTCAAGTAGTAATGTCAACTTCATAAATCCTTACATATAAAAAATATCAGGATCACCAAAAATCATCTTAATGAAGTTATGAGGGAGAGATCAACGTTGAACTATTGTATTCAAAAAGGCAAGCTCATCAACATTGGCGCTTTGATCTGTCAGACTATCATTACTTCTGCCACTGCCGCTACTATTGCAGGTATAGGATTTCCTTCCTTGATCTTTTCCTTGTGTGAGCAGGTTGGAGTGAGATATGATAGCTGGGAGGAAGTGTTGTTTCCTTTGAAGCCAATTACAAGTGTAAATGTGAAGTCGTATTCAGAGCATTCTATTTTTGGTTAGATAGGAGGATTTTCACAAAGTTATGGAATGTCGATGTCTACTGCTTCTACCTCTGCTGCTTCTACATCTAGACCATCTACCTTACGAGCTTCTACATCTAAAGATGAGTCTAATGAAACTCAAAATCAATTATTGTAGAGGATGATGGACAATATCCACTATACCGCAGATAAGGTAAGAAATTTAGAAAGCTTTTCAGATCCTATTGATAGGTACAATAGAAGGAAAAGTGATTATGGGGAGAAATTTCATTCCTCTTTGGAAAGCCTCATTAGGGGTAACAAAGGAGTGGAATTTACTTCATATCCCATATACCTTAATTATGAGCCTGCATATGTTTAGAATAGTCGTGATTCTGATGATGATGAGGAGGAGGACTGATTTATTTTTATGTTTGTAATATGTGATGGACTGCATGGTTAGGACTTGATACATTTGAGTCTATGTGCTTGTTTGGACTTTGTGATGTGTGAGACTTTTGTTTTGATTAATTGTTATTGTGATGTTGTGTTTTGTTAGTATTTTGTTTTAAATTCTAGGGTAGTAATTGTTGTTGTGTGTTAATTATTGTGTTTTAGTTAGTTAGGATTGAAAATATTTCTATGTCTTGTGGAAAGTGGAAAATCTTGCTAACTTTAGTTATAAAATTTAATTTCCAAAAATTGATATCCTGTATTTTTCTCTTATCTTTTTAGTGTGTTTGTTGTTATGTTTAGACTATGAAATCCAAGTTAGTGTGTTTGTTAGTTTTTATGTTTGTACAGGCTACTTAGAAGTCTAATGAATCTCTACATGTTGAATTAAAATGAAAATGATAGAAAATTGTTCAAAAATTAATTTTACTCCTGTTTTTAGTTTTACACTTTTATAATTAGGGTATAAAAATTTCTGTTAGCATGTTATTTCAATTTTCATTTCCTGCTTATATATATCTGCTACTAAACTGTTTAATCTTGTTAAAAATTTAAGTTGGGGGGGGGGGCTGAAAAATATATGCAAAACTTGAATTTTATTTGTTCTCAAATGTGCTTCAAGTGAATTTGATTTTAAAAGAACAATGATCATGGATATGAAGTCATATTAGGGAAGTAAAATTTGATTATAGAAATAAGTAAGAAAAATTAATTAAAATTCTTAATAATGAAGAAAAAATTTCAGTTAAAAATTTTTAGTGTAGAAAATACTAAATATAATGTAACTATTTTTAGTAAGAAAAATTTTACTTTTTGAAGAATTTAGAAATTTAGACTTTTCTTTTTAAAACTTAAATTTCTTTCATTAAAAATAATTTTTAAAAATATTATTATATTTATAAGTAAAAGATTTATATAAGGATTTTGCTTTTAAAAAAAGGATAAGTGGAATTCAAAACCATTAAAGGCCTATCCAGATATAGTAATCTTTGCCTGAAAAAGAAAAAAGAAAAAGAAAAAGAAAAAGAAAAAAAAAGAAGTAAGGGAGGAGATTCTTGAGGATTAGTGCCCAATCAAAAATTGACTCCATATTTGATCTTTTTAAAGTATAAGACTTGAGAAACTCTTAAGCATAAGGATATGATATGGTAAGTAAATTACTCTTAATAAAAAATTTTGAGTTGAGATAATAAAAGGACTAAATTCTAAATTTAGGAAATCTACAATATTTCTAAATTAGATAAGAACTCATATTTTCATATGTCTTAACATTAAAAATTTATATACATTAAGTTGGTCTCATTTGCTAAATATTTTTTCTAAATTTGACTACCATATTTTTAAATCTAAATTTTAGTAACTCCTAAAGAAACTCATATACATATCACACTTATTTGTTTTTTAAAGATTGAAGTGTCACTTGAGGACAAGTAACATTTTAAGTTTGAAGGATTTTGATACACCTAAAATATGTGTTTTTAAACACATTTTATACCTATTTTTGAGAGATTGCGCTTTAATGGAAGGTATTTGTGTATTTTTTTTCAGGTACAAGTAAAAAGATGAAAAATGCTAAAATGAGTGCAAAAGGATCAAATTTGGAGAAAAAATGTGAAAATGGTGCAAAAGAGTTTTGGCACCTAAGGGCCAGATCCGACTCTTAAGCGTCGGGGAAACAGAGAATGCCGTGCTTAAGTGTCGGAGGCCCTGCGCTTTATTGCCAGAGGCAGTTATTTGACGGTTTAATTCATTTTACCAAATTTTGAAGAGATTTGAGGCAACTATTGGCTAAAATGAGTGGTTCTAACCACTGGAAACAAAAATATGATTGAAATACTTGTGAAAGGGGGGCATCCTTTGGAGAATACATTGAATTGTGATATATTTTGAAAAGTTACCAAGACACCTCTTGGAGATTTATAAAAGAATAAAGTTGAGAATTTTTTAATAGTCCTGAAAAATGCTTAAAAAGGAGGAGTTTTGAGAGGAAAGTTTGGAGAGATTTTCAGACACCACAAATTTACTTTATCCTTTTTTTTAGTTTTATTGTGAGAGTCAAGAGTGTTGTAAAAGAGAATATATTCAAAGGAACTTCAAGAGTTTGGTAGAGGATTTGAGTTAAGTTTTTATCTTTGTTTTCGAACTACTTTTGGTTTTAATTGAGACTTATTGTTGGTTTGACAATGATTTCTACTTTTAAACTAAAGTGTGATTTTATTTTCTCCCTGAATTCTGAGTAGTTTTCTTTATCCTTCTCCTTAAAATGATAAGTAATTAAAGTGTTGGATGGAAGTTGTGGAGAGTGATGATCTTTAATGTTGTAAGAAGTTGTTATGATTTAATTCCAATCACTACATTTACTTCTTGATCTGCCCCATCTAGATGTTAAAATTTATTGTGAGAATATGTAAGAACCGGGACAATTAGAAAAAAACAACATGAGGTTGTATGAATGAGAATGTAATTCATATGATTGAGTGCAAATAAATAGGAAAATAATCTCTGAAGTGTGTAGAGTTAGAGGACTTTAAAGTGACAAATTAAAGCCCTCAAATTAGTTTATTGTTTTAGGTTATGATACGAGATGTTAGCCTCCAAGTGGAGGGAATCAAGGGAACTCTAGAGTGAGAGCTGGTATCTTCCATGCCTAGCTGGTCTTATGAACTATTCAAACTTTAAATTAGCCAATGTTATTTATAGCATTTCTAGTAAGGGTAAAGAATAATATTGCTCCTATTTAGCACAACACATTTTGCATACTTCCACAATAGAAATCCTATACTTATTACTGGCTCATGATAAAAGAGAGATATTTTCATATCGAATACTTTTCTTTTACATAAACTCCAGTTATCTTTAGAAGTTTTATTATTTTATCAAAATATCAAAAATATCAAAAAGATTTGACTTTTACCTACTGTGAAAATATTTATAATTTAAGTAATTGTCTTTTTAAAATAGAAAGTTTGTTGATTAATAGTTCATATTGCAAAATTCCCTGTGGGTTCGATATTCGGGGCTCAATTAAAAAATCATATATTACTTGATAATGATACGTGTACTTGCATAGTATCCCAATATATATATATATACTCATTTTTGTTATATCGCACTTTAATGGAAGTTATTTTTATATTTTTTTTGCAGGTTTTTGAATTTTAGGACTTGAAACAAAAAGGATGAATTTTGGAGCAAAAATGAAGAAGTTGAAAATTTGTTCAGCACCGACGACGCCGTTTGACTGAGAGCAACGAATTAAATTGCGAAACACTGGAACTGACGATGTCAATGTCGGTTCAGCCTCTGTTTCTAGAAGATTCGACGAATTTAGATGCTTTTTAAAGAGTTTTTGGAGGCGCCTATTGGAGAACCGACTCTAGGCTTTATTTGGGGCAAAAATTCATCAGAAAAGTGACTCTTCCTGACATCTCATCGTCCCAATTCAATCTTCTAAGCATCACACATTCTTCCATTTTTCATTCCACAACCATTTAGAGTCTATTGTTCTTATAATTTAGATTTTTATGGTGAGATTGAGTGTGAACTCTTCTCTAAGAGCGTTGGAGAAAAAAAAAGTATGAGATTTCTTCTTCATACATTTCTTAGAATAGGCTACAAGGGATTTACTTTAAGAAAGAGTTTCAGATAAGTGTTGTATGAACTTTCTTTTATATATGAAATTTATGTTTTGTTGTATCATTCTCATGAAGTCTGAGTAGTTTACTTTAACTTTCTCCCGACTCTGAGATATAGTAAAATGAAGAGATAATATGGATGTGCCAATATTAAAATATAAAATAAATTGTGATGATTTTTCAACTCCAAACTTAATTTACTTTTCGATCTGACCAATTGAATTGTTAAAATATGTTGTGAAACATATGATCCGGGAAATGGAGTATGAGTTATACAACAGAGTGAGGATCATATTTGATTCCATGAAGAAGAATTTTGTTCATGGAATTAATTGCAAATAAATAAGGAAATATACTTAGTTGGGTGTAGAATTTCAGAATCTTTAGGGAGAAAGACTAAAATCCACAATTTGGTCTTAGTGTTTAAAAACTAAAGCGAGAGTTAGCCTTCAGGTGAAGGGAAGTGGGACTCTGGAGTGGGAGCCAATATCCTCCTAACCTAGCAACAGATTTAGGGACTAAACCTGAGATTAGCTAATGATTTTCTATAACACTGTATTAGGGTAGAGAATTAAAACTGGTTCTATTTTGCACAATACATATTTGAACCATTTATCTTATCTCATTTTACCAAAACCTCATTGTAGTGGAAAGATGTTTTTTCAAATAAAAAATTTTCATCACATAAACATAGTTAATAGTTTACTAGTTACTGCCTAAACTTCATATTTCAGTTTTGTTATTAATTAAATAATTTAGTTCCGATAATATTTCAACATTTGAAATTAGTGACAGTAATTTCATTTTGATTTTCTGTGAATTTCCTATTAAATTTATCATTCCAAATTTAAACCTTCTTTGTGAGATCGATATTTGGGGCTTAAATAGAAAGTCATTTATTACTTGATAATGATACGTATACTTGCGTACAATCACAACATTAATTGCTTAAATTTCTAATTCATAAAATATTGCATCAAGCTTTTGAAACCATTGCATAGCGGAGTAAACTATATAAATTTTACACAACTATATTTCATCGAGATCAAGTTTATGGCACTATTGCCGGGAAAGGTAACGGTAAATTAAATATATATGGTAAATTAGGAAATTTAGAGATTAAAAAAATTAAAAAAAATTTAAAAATCAAAAATCAAAAAATATTATTTTTTATTTAAGAGATAATTTTAAGAAATTTTTCTTTGCTTATTATATTTGGTATGCAAAATATTAGATCTAAAAGTTTAGTACCTTACGTTTCAGAATTAGAGCGTAATATTAAAAAAATTTGAAAACAGCAAAAAGAAATTTAAAACTTAAACGAAATGGCGAATAAGTTAAATAATCAAATAAACAAAATTCGACAAAAACCTTTAAAAAATTATGCTAATCCGACAACAAATGAACTTCGCTTGACTATTCAAAATCCTGATGTTGCTGCTAATTCATTTGAGCATAAACCTGTTATTATCTAAATTGTACAAAATAATCAGTTTAGAGGAACGCCTACTGAAGATCCAAACTTACATCTTGCTTTTTTTCTTGAAATTTATGCTACTTTTAAATATGACGGAGTGTCTAATGATGGTGTTAGGCTTAGATTTTTTTTCTTTTTCATAAAGGGATAAAGCCAAGGCTAGGTTAAATTCATTAGCACCTGGATTTATCAGAATTTGGAAAGAACTATCACAAAAATTCTTAGCTAAATATTTTTCACCCTAAAAAACTGCTAAGCTTAGAAATGATATTACATTTTTATGTCCGTTTGAAGGGGAATAAATATATGAAGCTTGAGAAAGATTTAAATATCTTCTTAGAAAATATCCACACCATACTCTACCAGATTGGTTAATAATTCAAACATTTTACAATGGATTAGTAGGATCACTTAGATCTATTATGGATATTGTTGCGGGTTGATCACTAATGTCAAAACCTTTTGATGAAGCATATTCTTTAATTGAAGAATTGGCTACTAACAATTTTCAATGACCCTCTAAAAGGATGAATACTAAGAGAGTAGCTAGTATTCATGATTCTGATGCAATGTCTATTTTAACATCTCAAATTGCTGATATTTTGAAAAAGATTGATCAAATATGAGTGAACTATTCTCAAATACCCCAGTATTAGAGAAAAATTTACTAGGACAGATCATTGATACTCAATCATCTTAAAAAACTTTAAATGCTATAAAAAATCGAAATAACAATCTCTATTCTAACTTTTATATTCCTGGATGGAAAAATCACCCTAATTTTAGTTAGAATAATTATAAAAATTCGATGAATCCCTCCAGAAATTTGAACAACTAAGGAAATCTTAGTTATCGACCTTATTGTCCTCCTGAATTTAACTCTAATCCTAACCCACAAGTTAAGGAAAAGAAGTTGACGATGGAAGAAGTAATGTTAAACATGGGAAATCAAATACAAAATCAAGGGATTGTTATTAGAAATATTGAAAATCAATTAGGTTATATTGCTACTGCACTCAGTAACAAACCTTCTGGAATTCTTCAGAGTACAGTGGAAGTTAATCCAAAAGATCAAAATAAGGAGCAAATTAAAGCTATTCAATTTTGAAGTAGAAAAAAAGTTGAAAAAAAGGATCCAAAGAGAAATTGAATTTGATGAAGAGCAGGAAGCAATAGAAAGTGACCAAAATGAAAATGAACAAACACAAGGTCCTTTAGAAAAACCATTACCTCTATTTCCTTAAAGACTGAAGCAGAAGAACGAAGGTAAAAAATTTACAAAATTTTTGGAAATCCTTAAGAAGTTAACGATAAACATTCCTTTTGTTGAAACTTTGGAACAAATGCCAAGTTATGTGAAATTTATGAAGGATATATTAAACAAGAAAAGAAAGTTTACAGATCATGAGACCGTTGCACTCAGTGAAGAGTGTAGTGCTATTATTAAAAAAAAGTTTCTTGAAAAATTAAAAGATCCTGGTAGTTTTATTATACCTTATGCTATTAGTGAAAGGTTTTTTGGAAAAGATTTATGTGATTTAGGAGCGAGTATCAATCTTATGCCTTTATCGATCTTTAGACGTTTAGATTTTTGAGTGATTTTCCCAACTACCGTAACTCTTCAGTTAGCTGATCGATCAATAATTTATCCAAAACGAGTTATAGAGGATGTATTAATAAAAGTGGATAAATTTATTTTCCCTATAGACTTATAGTATTGGATATGGAGGAAGATAAAGAAATTTGTATTATTTTCTGAAGACCATTTCTTGAAATAGTGAGAGCTGTGATAGATGTGCAAAAAAGTGAATTAATAATAAGAGTTAATGATCAAGAAGTAAAATTTAATATTGCAAAGGCTACGAAATATCCAACAATAGAAAAAGATAATGAATGTTTTAGGATGGAAGTAACTGATTATCTGAGTAATGAGCAATTTAAGAATGAGTTTGAAGACAAATTAAAGCAACGAGAATTTTTTGAAAAACAAGGACGAAATAAAAGAAGAATATTTGGACTATATTCAGGGCGAATTTGAAACTTTTGACTTGTTGGCAAACGATAATAAAAAACTTATTCCTTCAAGTATTAAACCACCTAAACTTGAACTGAAAATACTACCTGCCCATTTAAAAAATGTGATTTTAGGAGAGTCATCTAAATTGTTTGTTATTGCATCTTTTGAATTAACAGAAATTCAAGAACCAAAATTAATAGAGATGTTAAAAAAATATAAAAAGGCTTTTGAATGGACTTTAGCAGAAATTAAATGAATTAGTCCTTCTATTTGTATGCACAAAATTCTATTAGATGAACAATATGAACCTAAAGCTGATCCTTATGGGAGATTAAACCAAATAATGAAATAAGTTGTTGAAAAAATTTTTTTTAAATGGTTAGATGTTGGAATTATATATCTTATTTCAAACAGTGCTTGGGTAAGTCCAATTCACTGTGTTCCGAAGAAAGGAGAAGTGACCGTTGAAGAAAATGAGAAAAACAAATTAATACCAATAAGACAAGTTACTGGTTGACGAATTTGTATTTACTATAGAAAATTAAACATGACCACCATAAAAGATCACTTTCATTTACCTTTTCTAGACCAAATGTCGGATAGATTGTTTGAAAACAAATATTATTTCTTTTTAAATGGATATACCGGTTAGCACCAAATTCCAGTTGCTCTAGAGGATCAAGAGAAGACAACATTTACAAGCTCATATGGAACATTTGCTTTTCGTAGAGCGTCTTTTGGACTATGCAATGCACCTACAACATTTCAAAGATGTATGATGTCAAGCTTTAGCAATTTTATTGAACATGGAATGGAAGTGTTTATGGATGATTTTTCAGTATTTGGAACTTCGTTTAAATTACGTTTAAATAATTTAGAAAAATTTTTAGAAGTATGTGAAAAAATCAACATAATACTAACTTGGAAAAAATGTCAATTTATGGTTACAGAAGGAATTGTACTTGGGCATAAAATTTCTGAAAATGATAGGTAAGTAGATCCTGCAAAAATTCAATTTATTGAAAAATTACCATCTCCGACTAATGTTAAAGGAGTAAGAAGCTTTTTAGGACATGTTAGTTTCTATAGGCGTTACTAATTTTTTTTTTCTAAAATAACTAAGCCATTATGCCAACTTTTAGAAAAAAAACACGAAATTTGATTTTAATGATAAATGCATAAAAGCATTTGAATTATTGGAAGAAAAAATAATCACTGCACCTATAATAGTTCCACCTGATTGGGAGAAACCATTTTAAATAATGTCTGATGCTGTGATTATGCTATTGGGGTTGTGTTAGGATAAAGACACAACAAAGATTTTAAAGTAATATATTATGCTAGTAAAACTCTAAATGATATTCAAATTAACTACACTACTACTGAAAGAGAGTAATTCACTATTGTTTATGTCTTTGATAAATTTAGATCTTACTTAATTGGAACTAAATATATAGTGCATACAGAACATTCTGCTATTAAATACTTGATACAAAAGAAGGATGTTAAACTAAGATTAATTAGATGGATACTTCTATTGCAAGAGTTTAATTTTATCGTAGTTGTTAGAAAGGAAAATTATAATCAAATAGCTGATTATTTGTCTAGACTAAAAAGAGAAATATTAACTAATTTTGCAAATGAAATTTTAGAGAATTTCCATGATGAACAATTATATAGTATTTATGAAATGGATATACCATGGTATGCTGATATAGTGAACTATATTGTAAGTGATATTTTATCACCTGATATAAAAAATTCACAATTAAAGTAGTTTATATATGATTCAAAAGATTATTATTCGGATGACCCATATTTATATAAACAATGTAAAGATCTAATTATTAGAAGATGTGTGCCTTATGAAGAAACTCAATAGATAATTGAAAGATGCCATGATTCTGAATTTGGAGGACATTTCGGAACAAATAAAGTTGCATATAAAATTTTACAAGCTCTGATTTTATTGACCAACTATTTTTAAAGATGTTAATGAGTATATTAAAACGTACGATAGATGTCAACGCTTAGGAAATATATCTAGAAGAAATGGAATGCCTCTAAATTAAACATTGAAATTTGAAATTTTTTATGCATGGGGATTAGATTTTATGGGACCATTTAAGCCTTCATTTGGAAAATTATATATATTACTTGTTGTTGAT
>NEWO01000861.1:134729-199068 GCA_003013225.1 Phalaenopsis aphrodite
ATAGACACAACTTCTCCACAGGAGCTTCTACACCACAGCTTCCTGGCACGGTTACTGCACAACAACTTTCTAATAAGATGCAGTTGTTCCAAAAAGACTCTCAAACATTGAGGCCGCTTCTGGTGTAACGGTATAATTTCGATAAAAAATCTAAAGTTAAGTGTGCTTGTATGGGAGCACTCCTAGGATGGGTGACCTCATGGGAAGTTATACAAATGGAGCAAAACTATAAGACCAGTAAGCCAAAATGAACAATACTTTGATTAGTGATAGTTTGAACTCTTATACAAATGGAGCAAAACTATAAAACCAGTAAGCCAAAATGAACAATACTTTCATTAGTGATAGTTTGGGCTTTTACAAACGGTATCAGAGCATTATATCTTTCTGAAGAAAATAGAATATTTTGTATGAATCAGTTCGATGATTCCACCTCCATCAGTTTCTTATGTGAGAGAAATTATGAAACCCCTTAGGTAAAATGAAGTTGAACTCTTAAACATTGAGGCGATTTTTAATTTAACGATGAAATTTCAATAAAAACTCCCATGTTAAGCGTGCTAGCATGGGAGAATTTCTAAGATGGTCACACCTTGTTGGGACGTAATACCAATGTGACAAAATTGTGAGGCCAACAAGCCATAACGGACAATACCTTGACGGTGAGTTCAAGTTGTTACATGCTCTCAATTTCTCATTTAAGGTTTTGGTGTGGGGAGAGCATAGGTTACCATTTGCATGTATGTCAATGGATGAAAAATTACTAAGGATTAAGGCCACTGATCCCTATCCATGTAATGTTTAGCTCAAATTAAGTTGGTGTTAGGTTTGATCTAAGAAAATGGTTAAACCACTTGATTTTGTTTAATTAAGATTTTTAATCACCCTTTTCCTGACATAATGTAACTATTAGATCGAAATTGTCAAGCTTGAAAATTAAAAAGAAAAAAAAAAGATCATTTGGGAATATTATTTAGTACTGCAACAATGACAAAATCTTGCATGAAAAGAAATGAGTGAGTTACATTTAAAATAGTAAAAATGTGTCAATTTTTTTAATATGATTTGTTTTTACTTAAGATATCAACTTAATCGCAAATTGGAGCCACCTTTGAACTTAATTTTTTTAGCAAATTTAGATTCTTTTGTTAACATGGAATAACAATTTTTTGTAACTTATTTTAAATTTCAAATAAATTTTGGGATGCAATTATTTCTTTTTTTATCATTCTTAAAAGTGACTAGATGATGGGATGCAATTGATGTTGGATTTTAGCATACATGATTTCGTTCCAACCATCTTGTTGATCCTAACATGATGGCATGATCTTCATGAAATTTGGCCCTTACTGAAAATTTAAGTTGAAGAAGATTTTACATATGCAAAGGTTGGGTGCATTATTTTCTAACAACACTTCACAATTTCTCTCATTCCCCATTGAACGCACAATAATTTATGATGGTGAATGGAATGAAACTCATGAAGCTCAAATTTGAGGCTTAGAAGTTGAGCGAAGCATCATGGAGCAACACATAAAAATATACAATATATGCTTCACAAAAAAATGAAGACTAATCAATCAAGTCAATATTTGGTCAACCAATTGAAGATTATGTTAGACCAGTCGTTGACTTGAACAATAAAAAAAAAATAGATCTATGTTGTGGTAAAATGATGGTCTCTATTTTTGTATTAATATTTATTCTCAAGTGGATCCTGTGTAATGACTTGGGTATATGCTTGCCAACAATATGGGTAAAAGGACACAATTCACATATGTAACACAAAAGAGCATTTGCAAGTTTTATTAGAAATACTAGGCAACTTATTGCACCTAAATGTGAACATAGGATTGTGAGCTTAATTTTGTCTCTAAATTCTTCTACCTTCATTAAATTTACCACAAAAAAGTGCTATTATCATAAATGTCTTGGGACAAATAATTTTAACCAACTAGATTCTAAAACACCTAATTCACCTCTATGGTTAGCTCCAAATTATCAATTAGTATTAGATTTTCAACTATTTAGCTGCAGATCAAAGAGTTAGTTTTTTGAAAATTACATGTATATAATCATATCGACTGAGCGGACATGTCATATCAATGAGGTAAGCCCACTATATGACCACCATTATTTGATTAAATATTATTTATTTTTTAAGAGCAATTTTATCATGTATCTCCAATCTTGTAACACAAAAATTTAAAACTTAACTTTAAAAAGGATATAAAACATTTACCTAACATTAGTAGTGTAGAATCTGTTAAACCTATAAGAGAAGGGTTCTTTGCAAAATTAGAGTTCATCTAAATGGAAAAAAATAATTCAATATATTATATTGTATCCTAAAAAATGATGACCACATGAAGGCTTTTATCTTGAAAATAAGCTAAGAGATTAGTAGAAAATTGGAGAATAGTTGTGAAGGAATAAAATAGAAATGGGAAACCAGAATACTATTATTTTACAAAAATATTAGTCATCCGGAATGAAGATATGTGAAACTAACACGGAAGGATTTAGCAGAGTTACAAACATTATTATTAGCTTGCATGCATCAAGCTCTTTACCTAAAGAGTGTGACCCAAAGGTTACTATTCATATTGGAAGATATAAATTTTAAGTTCTTATTTTATTGATTAACTGCATAATTCTTTGGCAGTACAAGAACATAAACTAAGCTCTAAGACAAAAAAAAAAAACAAAAAGAAAGGAAAATAATAATAATACCGCACTTAGGTGCCATGACTCGGATAAGAATGTTGCAACTCTATTAGAAAAAGGACAACAAGAAAATCATCTTGCAGACCCAATTAACCTGGAATGATGTCCAGAAAGAACTGCTAGAGAATCAAAGGTAAGAAAAGTAATTCGTAATTTTGAGGAAATAAAATAGAAACTATACTTGCAGCAGATAAAAAAAATGCTCCAACTATAAGATGTTGGGTCTTTTTAACATAAATGTCCACTCAGTAAAATAATGAAAAAAAAAAGGGAGACAAAAATAAAAAGAAAGCATTCAAGAAGTGTTGAACAATGAAAAGATGAGTAAGAAAAGTAACACCTACTTGATGGCAATGGATTCAATTAACAAGATGCTAAACAGAGGAAATGATGCTTTCATGATGGTTTATATGGCGCATTATTTGGGTTAGAAGCATTCATCAAGCTAAAAAGGAAATATTATACATTGAAAAATAAACATTAAGTATGACAATTATTCAAGAATTCAAAATGATTTATTTCTGTTAACAAAATTAAAAAAGAGTTATTACAACATAGCAACTGTCTTTTTAAGGCCAATATTGAATATTTACACAATTTAATCCACAAAAATGTTGGTAAAAATGTAGCACATCCCATACCAAACATTGAAAAAAAATTCATAACATTCATTTTAACTCTCCATTCAAATACTCACACAACAGCTAGGTTCATTATATACCAAAAGTTCATATCACATTTCTAAAAATCATAAAGAGAATTATATTAATTGATGATCAAATTTATATAAATCCTTAAGACTTTTATTTGCATAGATTTTAAGATTACCACATTCATAGAATAATTACCATCTTTTTTCCACACATGAACTCGTACCATTTGAATTCTTAAACCAACAAGCTGATGCGCTCTGGTTTGCATTCACTTAAATGAACTACTGAAAGCATTTTGTATTTCGAAAATAAATGTTCGAGGCATTTGATAAACAAACATACACAATTTTTTTTTTTTTTTTGTGAAATTAATGAATGTTGGATTCATCCTTATGTGAAAATATAAAGAGAGAAGTCATTCAATAATATTGTGAAAATGGAAACCAGTCAACTGTTCCAATTGACATTTTCTCATTTTTGGGAGCAAATTATATTTGATACTCGAAATTAATTGTTAAAATAATTGTTCTTAATTCTTCTATGATTTGCTACAGAAGAGAAAAGAAACTAATTAATGAGCTTCATTAATTATTTGATTAATTCTTTAATTAGCCTAATGACATGATAGAATTAATAAATAGACATGCTAGCTCCCGTTGTTATCTCTCCTCAGCATTGGTAGCTTTCCAGGTTATTCTTCTGGTATGTTTCGGTTTGAAGCTCTCAGGTAGAGAGAAAGAGAGGAGGAGAGGATAGAGAATGAGTGCTTTCTTATAATCGTCAAGGTGATCGACGGATGTAATTCTTCAAGTTAATAAAATCCTCGACAGCTCCGTGGATATAGTCAATTTGTTGAACCACGTAAATCTGTGTGTTTTGCTGCTTTATGTTTTGCGAATTTTCTCGATCCAGTTTTTCGCTTTATTGCTTTCTTTTTTCACAACTGGTATCAAAGTCATGATTTCATATCTAAGAAAGAACGATGAGCGGAGACAAAGTGATGACATCAAAGATCGAGAAGTTTAATGACAGATTTTGGTTACTGAAAGATACAGCAGAAGACTATCTATATGGGAAGAAACTTCATCTTCCATTACTGAGAAAGAAGTCATAAAAGATGGACGAGGCGGAATGAAAACTGTTGGATCGACAGATTATGGGGGTTATTCGATTGACCATGTCGGGATCTGTTGCCCACAACATCATCAAGGAGAGTACTACTACAGATCTCATGACGGTTTTATTGTATGTATAAAAATTCATCAACAAATAACAATGTTCACTGGATGAAAAAGTTATTCAACTTGAAGATGACGGAAGGTGTGTCTGTTACTCAACACCTGAACAATTTCAATACTATCACAAATCAATTGTCGTCCGTTGAAATTGATTTTGATGGTGAGATACGTGCGTTGATATTGTTGGCATTATTGTCAAATAATTGAGAAGCCATGAGGATGACAGTTAGTAGTTCTGCAGGTAAATCTAAACTGAAATATGATGATATTCGTGATTTGATTTTGGTTGAGGAGGTGCACGGGAAAGATTCTGGAGAGACCTCGGGTTCAAGTTCGGCACTGATTGTTGATTCAGAGGAAGATCACGAGA
Source organism: Phalaenopsis aphrodite (assembly GCA_003013225.1). Lineage (NCBI taxonomy): Eukaryota > Viridiplantae > Streptophyta > Magnoliopsida > Asparagales > Orchidaceae > Phalaenopsis > Phalaenopsis aphrodite. Next base: position 139,718 of record NEWO01000861.1, read on the forward strand.
CAGAAACTCAAACAGAAGAAAATCAAAATCCAAGTTTAGTCAGCAGGCAACCTGCTGGAATTGTGGGAAGGTTGGCCACATAAAAAGAAATTGCAAGAATCTTAAGAAAAAGGAGAATAATAGTGCTAATGTTGCAACTGAAGAAATATAGGATGCATTATTGTTGGCAGTTCACAGTTTTGTTGATGACTGGATACTGGATTCAGGGGCTTCCTTCATCTTCCCACCAGGAGTTAATGCAGAACAATGTTGCAGATAACTTTGGGAAGGTATATCTGGCTGATAGAAAAACTCTATACGTGATAGGGATAAGAGATATTGATATTGGACTCTCTAATAAGAGCAAATGGATTTTGCAAAAAATCAGACACGTTTCTGAGTTGAAGAAAAACCTCATTTCTGTTAGGCAGCTTAATGAAGGTGATCATTAAGTAGTGTTCTCAGATAACACCTGGAAGGTTACTAAAGGAGCATTAGTACTGGCTCGAAGCAAGAAAACTGACACACTATATATGACTACAGGTTTACTCAGGCATGAACACATGAGTAAGAGGTGCATTATGAGAAAACAGAAGAAAGTTTCCTAAAAAGTGGCAGATTGCCAAAGACAGGAAAATCAGATCTTGAACAAACAAGTGGTGGAGAAGACAGAGCTATGAAGAAATCTTGCAAAATGAAAATTCGAGCAAGTGGGAGCTGACAGAACTTCCACCATGGAAGAAAGCATTGCACAACAAGTGTGTGTACCGGATGAAGACTGTTTGATGGCAGTAAGAGGTACAAAACTTGACTTATTGAAAATTGCTTTCAGTAGAGGCAAGATATTGCCCATGTAGTGGGAGTTGTAAGCAAATACAAGAGTAACCCAAGAAAGAGTTTGGTGGTAGAAGACTACGTTGATTGTGGTACAAGGCAACGTTGATAGTGATATGTCAGTTAAGATTGTTACTTCCTGATGCATGTGAATTAAGATTTTCACAACAAATAAAATCAATAAATACTTACCCACCATTCAAACTTCCTTCTTTTTGTTGGATTAAAGGGCATTTCAATAACATCAGCTAACTTTTGCAATAAAAGGCATGCGTTCAATTTTCATCATCATAATATTTGATTAAATTAAATTATGAATTTTTCTAATTAGGAAAAACATTCAAAAATATTTATTTTCTTGATTCTCTATCTATTTTTAAGAGTTTATAGATCTGAAAGATAGATATGAAGATTATAGGTCTTACCAAGCATACACATTTTAATTAAATTGGATAAAAAAATAAATTTAAGTTGACCATTCTAATTACCAACTGTTTGATGCCTGTGAATTAAGAAAACAAACCAAGATTTCATTTTTTCAAAAAAAAAAAAGGTTATTAACCTCGAAACGATTAAAGAACTTCAAATGGATCGCTTTGGACTAGTTACCCTTAAAAGCTTAGGAGGCAATAAATTTGGATATGCAAATATGGATGAGTACCCTATGTTCACATGGGTCGTGTTCGTAGCTATTAAATGTAAAGCTTCAATAGAATACAAAAACAACAACAACAACAAAGCCTTAATCCCACTACGTGGGGTCGGCTACCGAATCCTTTTTCTCCATTGCGTCCTATTTAGTGTCATATTTTCATTTAGTCCTAATAAATTAAGATCATTTTTAATACAATAAGCCCAAGTCTTCCTAGGTCTACCTCTGCCTTTCTTAACACAAGTCGAATCTAAAACATCTACTCTCCTAATCGAATCATCTAATGGTCGACGTTTAATATGACCAAACCATTTAAGACGACGTTCTCTAATTTTGTCTGTCACAAGAGCTACACCAACCCTATCACGAATATATTCAATCCGCATTTTGTCTCTAAGTGTAAAGCCACTCATCCACCTAATCATTCTCATCTCCGCAACACTTAACTTATTATTATGCTTCTCTTTTAAAGGCCAACATTCAGCGCCATAGAGCATTGCAGGTCTCACCATCATCTTATAAAATTTTCCTTTCAGTCTTAGCGGTACTTTTCTATCACACAAAAGGCCCGAAGCATTCCTCCACTTCAACCAACCAACTTGAATTCTACTATTAACATCCCCATCTATATCACCATCGCTTTGGACAACGGACCCAAGATATCTAAATCGTTCACACCTTTTAATAATTTGATCACCCAAAGTCACACTTCTATCACTAGAGCTATTACTACTAAAATTACATTCCATGTATTCAGTTTTAGTTCTACTTAAACGAAGGCCTTTAGACTCCAAAGTAGACCTCCATAATTCAAGTTTTTCCTGGGCTTTTTCTCTCATTTTATCCACGAGAAGAATATCATCGGCAAAGAGCATACACCAAGGTACATCCTCCTGTAGATGTCCAGTAAGACCATCCATAACTAAAGCAAAAAGATAAGGGCTTAAAGCCGATCCCTGATGTAATCCAACATATATAGGAAAATATTTTGTCAATCCTCATTCAGTTTGAACACAAGTAACAGCTCTAGTATACATATCTTTAATGACTTGAATATAAGTCATATCAACACATTTCTTCTCGAGAACTCTCCAAAGGATAGCTCTTGGGGCCTTATCGTAAGCTTTTTCTAGATCAATAAAAATCAAATGTAGATTCTCCTTATTATCTCTGAACTTCTCCATCAAACCTCTCAATAAATGTATAGCTTCCATAGTAGACCTGCCCGGCATTAATCCAAATTGATTATGAAAAATTTTTGTGATGTGTCTTAACCTATGTTCAATTACCCTCTCCCATAATTTTAAAGTATGACACATCAACTTAATTCCTCTATAATTTGCACACTCTTGTGCAGCCCCTTTATTCTTAAAAATGGGGACCAAAATACTCTTCCTTCACTCCTCAGGCATCTTTTTAGTTTTTAAAATAATATTAAAGAGTTTAGTAAGCCAAGAAACTCCCAAATCTTCAATTGGGATATCATCAGGTACTACAGACTTTCCACCTTTGGTTTTCTTTAAAACCTCCTCAACTTCTTTTTTGCTAATGCGACGGTAGAAATGATACGTTTTATTATTATTCACGATATTAAAATCACTAAGGTCAATCGAATTTTCAGAAACTTCATTAAAAAGTTTATCAAAGTAACTCACCCACCTATATTGAATATATTTTTCTAAGAAAAGTACTTTTTGGTTTTCATCTTTAATACACCTTACTTGAGTTAAATCTTTACTTTTCTTTTCTCTTTGTTTGGCTAGTTTATACATATATTTTTCACCCTTCTTAGTATCTAATCTATTATAAAGATCATTAAAAGTAGTATTTTTTAGCGTCACCGATTGTTCTTTTAGACTAACTGCGAGCCGTTTGATATTTTTTCCAGTTCTCTAAGCTTTTACATTTAAACCAATTTTTATAACATAACTTCTTATATTTTATCTTTTCTTGCACATTATTATTCCACCACCAACTATTTTTATTTGTAAATATTTTTTCTTTTGATTCTCCAAGAACATCTTTTGCTACTTGTTTAATAGTGTTTGTTATTTTATCCCACATCACATTTGCTTCTTCATGAATATCCCAAATTTTGAAATCTTGAAATTTACTCATAAAAAAAATTTTATTTGTGTCTTTTAAGTTTCTCCATCTAATTTTCATGAATATCCCAAATTTTGAATATCCCCTTTATTCTCTAAGCTTTTAATCTTCAATAGAATACAGTCTATAAATTTTGCAATGGGATGGAAAGGTAAAGAGTCTTGATTAGGTGTCTTATGAGCATTTATGGGGTAAAATTTCTAAGCAACAGATTTGCGTCATTATATAATGTATAGTTATTCAACTTAGCTTGTTAAGGCAAAACTCAACAAATGGAGTAGTTGAATGCATGAAGCCTTCGAGATATGACACGAGCAATGTTAAGTGAGTTCAAATTATCAAAATAGTTAAGTAAAGTGATTGGAATGGCATGTTATGTAACAAATATCATGAATGAGAGAGAATTTATCAAGAAGACCCTTTTGAGATTTGGAAAAAAAAAAGGTACATAGGGTATCTTGCATGTTTCATGTTTATGATTTGAAAGAAAAGGTTGAGAAACTTTGACAAAAGATTAGATAAGGAATTATAAAGTATTGTAAAAAAGAGCCTTAATTGTAAAAAGTACATATATGCTATATTTGAAAAATAAAAATAAAGGTTGCCAGGAAAATAAGAAAGATGATGAAACAACTAATAAAATCAAGAGTAAATTTAAAAGAGCCATAAGGTAATAAACTGATTCATTTACTCTTGAGTTGTCTGAAGTGTTGAGCTATATCTATAGACATATAAAGAAACTTAATATTTAAGATCCATGTCCGATAATTAGGATTAGAAACACATTTAGAAAAAAAATTGATCTCATTACAATACTATCTGAAATAGAGCTAATTAGTACTGAAAAAGCATTACTACTAGAGCATTGCGATTGCAAGAAGAGTTAAATTTATTTATTAAAAATACTATATATATATATATATATATATATATATATATATATATATATATATATATGAGAGTTAATTTAAAAGCCAAAGCCAAGATGTAACTGGAATTAAATGAATAAATAAGAATGACGCAAGAAACTCAGGTATTATAGTTTAAGAAATAAGGATGGATTAGTCGCACAAGGCTTTGAACAACTTGAAGAGATAAACTTTGGAGAGTTACAAATTATTAGATTATTTTTATCAATTAGATGTTCTAACGATATAAATGTAAGTTAGAAGTGTATTTTTAAATGGTGTGATAAACATAAAGTGTTTGTAGGCAGCCATGAAGATTCATTGATTACACTCAATTTGACTACGAGTAAAATGAAAAATATAGTTTATGAACTCAAACAAATACCAAGAGCCTAGTATGAATCGGTAAATGTCTTTTTGTTCATTTTAGGATTTACCACAACTAGTCACTACATTACTTATTAAGAAAGGAGAAGATGAAGAGATAAACTATGGGGAGTCATGTGCACCAACAACTAGGTCACAAATTATAAGATTATTTTTATCGTCCACATGTTACAGCGATACCAAATGTATGTTAAGATTGTATTTTTAAATGGTGTGATAAAACGTAAGTGTGTAGTGTGTGTAGGCAACCACAAAGATTCATTGATTATGCTCATTTAGACTATGAATAAATTGAAAAATATACTTTATGAACTCAAACGAACACCAACAGCCTGGCATGAAACATTAAATGCCTTTTTGTTCACTTTAGGATTTACCACAGCTAGTCATTACATTACTTATTAAAAAGGAGGAGATAAAGAGATGAACTTTAGGGAGTCAGGAGATAAAGAGATGAACTTTAGGGAGTCATATGCACGAGCAACCATGTTACAAACTATTAGATTATTTTTTCATTGACATGTTATAATGATACCAATGTATGTTAAGAGTGTATTTTAAATGGTGTGATAAAACTTAAGTGTTTGTAAGCGACCACGAAGATTCATTGATTACGCTCAATTAGACTATGAATAAATTGAAAATTGTATTTTATGAACTCAAACAAACACAAAGAGCCTAATAAGAAATGTTAAATGCCTTTTTGTTCATTTTAGGATTTACCACAAATAGTCACTACATTACTTGTTAAGAAAGAAGCAGATGAAAAGATAAACTTTGGGAAGTCATGCACCAACAACAAGGTTACAAACAATTAGATTATTTTTCGTTCACATGTTATAATGATACCAAATGTCTTTTAAGAGTATTTTTAAATTGTGTGATAAAATATAAGTGTTCGTAGGCAACCACAAAGATTCATTGATTACGCTCATTTAGACTATGAACAAAATTAAAAATGTTCTTTATGAACTCAAACAACACCAAGAGCCTAGTATGAAACCTTAAATGACTTTTTGTTCATTTAAGGATTTACCACAGCTAATCACTTTAAGAAAGAAGGAGATGACATATTACTCCATCAAATTATAATGAGTAAAAAAATAGAAATAAACATGATGAAAGAAATTATCTTCTTTTATAAAATGCATAAAGAAAGAAAAAAGTACTCATTTCACAAACAATGCATATCAATGATCTAATCAAAAGATTTAACAAGAGAAAAGTACCTTATCGGCCATTCTACAAACCTTAACAAAGATGAAAGAAGGAAACAATAGAGTCAGCACTAAATAAGGGGATTTTAGGTTAGTCATTATATCTGAGAATTAAAAGCCAATGGCATTATATTTACAGTTGATCCTTGTGTTAGATTCTACGCTAACCGAAAGAATCCCTAAAATTAAGAATTTTTAGAAACTAATTAATAATCCAAAGTGAGGTTTACAAGACGGCAGGAATAAAGATTCATGCGAACATGTAGACTTTTTCTTATATAAATTATTCAAAATTCAAAACAAATATGAAGAGAACTTTAAGCAGCTATCAATTTTTAGTACTTTTTGGTTGTTGGTATTAGTAGAAAATAAAATTTCTTAGCTTTATCCGCTGCAAAAGGCATCAATACTGCACAAATACTAGAGCTATGATAAACATTAAAAGATCATGAAAATAGATTCCACCATATTTCACTTAATGCATCAACATAAAGGTGATAAATTTATGAAAAAAAATATAATTCGAGGCTCACAAACCAAATATATAAAGATTTGACATTATATTATACAAAACACATGTAGGTGACAGAAAATATACAATTGAATAACAAGTCAGCATCAATCATCACTACACATTATTACAAAAACCTATAGCTGAAGATCACATTTGCTCGCTTAGATAAAAACTGAGCTTGATCCATCATGAATTAATTTGGCTCACATTTCAATTTATATTTATTTTTTTATTGATCAAAATGATTAGAAATGTCATTTCCCTTTTTTTTTTCTTAATTTTAAAAAACATCAACAATAAAATTGGAGAATTTATTTTATTATTTTTCCCTTTTTCCTTTCAAACAAGTTATAGATTGATTCGACTATCAACTGCCGCTTCTACAAAGTACCTATGTTGCACAGCTACGACACGGACACAGAACACCAATTCAAAATACGACACGAACACGCGTCGAACACGCCATTATAATAAAAATTACTAAAATTATGTGTATATTAAATAAAAAAAATTAAGGGTTAATAACATGCCCATAGATATGTCTTTAATTTATAACATGCAAAATGCAAAATGCAAAATATAAGAGCATATATTATCTTGTAATACATCAAAATTTAACCACGTTAATTCATTAAAAGAAATAAAATGATAATTGGCTTCTTTGACATCACTATCAACATCATTAAATATTATAGATTCCAACTCTAACTCATCAAGAGAAAGGTTTGCAATCTCCAAAATTCTTGTATCATCGAGGGTCTCAAATCCATCTCCTACAACATCCCACATCTTATTATCACCTTCCATATAATTTGAAACATTTCTTGATAACAAATATATGTTAGTATGCATATAAACTAAATCTTCTGCTCGTGGATTTATTTTGTTCCTCTTTATCGAAGGAAGAACCGATGAAGACGCTGGATCCTGGACCGACTAGACACGAGTCAAAAATCTCAAAAGCTAAAACAGTAAAACATAAAACCTAATAAAAAATAACTAAGTAATAAATTAATAAATATAAACAGCGCATCCTCTTTATTCCAAATTTTGGAGTTTTTACATACACACCACTGAATTCTTATTTATTTACATTTCTTACACCTAAATTTTGATTTTTATATTCATGCCACCCAAATATTTCATATCACATTTAAATATATAAATCAAATCAAATGAAATACTTGTTTTAATTTTTATACATATTTCCGGTGGCATATATGAAAAAATTAAAATTTTGATGTTAGATACGTAAATAAATAAGAATTGAGTGGCATGTATGCAAATCATTCCTAAATTTTATATTTTTTTAATTTTAATCTAAAAATGTTTTCAAAATTTTTTATTCATTGATTTAAGACGCGCGCCAAAATTTAGGACACTTGTGTCTAACGCTTCCACTATTTTTAATATTATTTAATATGGACACTTTTGTGTTGTGCCTAATACGTGTCTCAACCGTGTCCGTGTCTGATACGTATCTGAAACTGCACAACTCCTTAATTAAAGGTGTCTGTGCAACTTAGCAAAATACCAAACATATTTTATTTGAGCAAAAAAAATGCAAAATAAAAGAAAAAACAAAAACCAAAGGGATCCCAAACTGCTTCTAAACAACAATTCAAGTTCTCCCAACACCTTAATTACATAACACACCATCCATATAATTGAAACCACATTTCGAAACCATCGAACACGCCCAACTAACATAGTAAAATTTATAGAAAATAAATAAACATGCTTCCAGATAAGATACGAAGTGCAAACAAGAAGAACAGAGAATGTGGACTCCTTTAAAGAAGTGAAAGGAAGATAAAAACACGATCATACCATGATGGTTGCGATCAAGTTGAGATTGGTCTTCCGCGCCCCATTGTAAATCCCCTCGTTCCATCTGGCATCTTTGGTCCAGTAAATGGTTTACTAATCACGCCTTCAGCGTCAGAACCAGCTGGGACATTTCTATGACCTAAATCAAGAGCAAAACTCACTAAAAATATTTAGTGACTAAATTGGATACTATCAATCAACACATCAACAAACGCCTAATTTTAACATATGAATAAAATAATTAATCAAAAGATCGTAGATAATGAAAAATGTGATCACCTTGACCGTTGGTTGGTTGTTGGTGGTTGCCTCTACCTCGACCTCTGCACCTATTCCTCCGCCCACCCATACTTTCATTGCAATTATCGTCTTCCTAACATGAGACAACACATAAGTTTTAGACACAATTTCATGAAGAAAACAAAAGAAGAAAGATACAAGTAAAAGAAAATTTACATGCATGCCAAACAATTCTTGCATATCTAACTTCTAATTTTCCTATTTATATTTATAACACATTGGTGAATTAAAATTATGCATGAAAATATCTATTTCACTTTTAAAATGTAAAATGAAAGTTTAGGTGTTAGATATATAAATGCATAAAAATTGTGTGGTATGTATATAAATGCCCCCAAGCGAAAATAGAATAGAATAATTTAACAAACCTCCTTGTCTAATCCGTTTTGGTTCAGCGCAGGTATTTCCAATGCTTCAGCTCCATTATTTTTTACCAAAAAGGCATTTTTCCGTGGTTTTTGAGCAAGCCCATACTTTTCCTGAAAAATTGCGGAAAGTGAAGTTTGTCCAGATGTCATGCAGGATAAAAATGGAGGATAAATTATATGTACCATTCTTTTAAGTAAAATCTGAACTTGCATGCCATTCCTCCAATTCATTTCATCATTCAGTGACGAAACCTTCAGCCAGAATGAAGAGATCATTAGGGAGAACACAAGATGAAATGAGCTTAAATCAGACATGAAATGAAAATGTGATACGCACGGCACTCTCTGCTGCCTCAACAGTGTCATACACAACAAGCGCATGGAGCTTCAAAAAAAAAGTTCGTAAAATCAGCAATATAGATTAAACGTCAAAATAACATTACATGTATGTTAGTTTCCAACTGAGGCAGGTCCAACATCTAATAAGCTGAATTTATAGGTTAATCATCAGCTAATCATGATTTTAAAAATCGAACCAGACTGCACTGCCTGGTTGTCGGTTTAATTGAGGTCCAAAACCGCTTCACACAAAATCAATGATTTAATCGATGAACCATGCTGATCTTTTTATCGACTGCTTGGTGTTCTACTACCAATCAGTTTTTTACATCTTAATTTTAATCAGATGGCTTAGAAATAAAAAAAAAAAACATTTACATACACACCACACATTTATTATATATTTACATATCAAACACTTAATCTTTTATTCATATATATATATATATATATATACCACTCAAATCTTAAACATCACAGCAGGAATATCATAATTACTAACTTTTCAAAAATTAATTACACATTGTTATGTATAATTTTACAACATAAAAGAGTTATAAATATAAATATCGAACCTTAAGTACTAGATATGTAAAAACTTAATTGTGTGGCAATATGTAAATTTTTCAATAAGATATTATATTAAAAAAATATTAAATAATTAAAAAATATCATGCTTCAAAATTTTGATTTTCAATCATATTCAAAATATTGAACAGTGAAGCAACATGACTTAAAATATTCTATATTAAAACATCATTATTATACCATTTTAAGTTATATGAAAATAATTATTAAATTTATTATATCATCCATTTCAACCGTGATTAAACCACTGCACTTTGAATATTTTCTTCTTCTAGTCTTTAGGTCAATCCAATTTTCAAAACTAGCATATAAAATCATCTCCAACGAAACCATCCTAGACATTAAAAGAAAAAAACATGCAATAAAAAAATCCACTCCAGTGATTCTGTAGCAAGTTCTTTGGTACAATAAATGATTTAAAAATTAAATGACACCTTACTACTGATTGCAAAATGTGCCGTCTTGAGAGTTGCTATTTGTTGCGGATTATGGATGGTAACCCCTAAAATACTAAGAAACCAAATTAAAAAAAAAACACGTTAAGATTGTTTATTTTTCCATCTAAACCCTTCAACAATGATATTTAAGTTCAAGTTATATGCAGAACATACCGGCCGGCTATCCCAAAGATTCCCCGGATGCTATCTTCAGAATAATCCTCCGGTAAATTTTCAACAAGAACTGTTCGTGCCTAGACGTGCAGAAGTTGAGTTATAAATGATGGATAACAAAAATCACTAACAATTTTTTTTATATAAATATAGAGATGAAAAGTGCACCTTTTCATCCACAAGTTTGGCAATCGGAAGTGGATGCAGCCGTTTCACCCTTTTTCCATCAGAGCTAACAACCTGATCAAGATGCCGGCAAATAGTAAATACTTGAGCAGAAAAACAGGAGTGCTACCTGGCATAGAAAAAGCTGAATATGGAATGGCTAATCAAAATCAAAGAATGATCTTACAAGTAGAGAAGAAGTCCTCAAAGCACCCTCTATAAGAGGAAGATCCTTGGAGAGCTTTTTCATCTTTTTAAACGATGAGATAAGTGAAATTGGAACTGCAGCAAACCAAATAAAATTAGTTGCAAAAGATGAATTTCAATACAAATTAAAATTCGAACGTATAATTGTTAAATAATACAATGCACATCAGATTCAAATTTTAATTGTATCATGTTCCATAAAAACAAAATCAATTAAAAAAAAGATTCATGAAATGATCTTCACAACAACTTATGGGTTAAAAATTCATTTTATAGTAAGCGGAAGACTGTCATATGTTGAAATAACAAAATGCAGATCAGGTTATCATTTTCTTTTTTCCTGACATGCACTTGTCCTAAGAATATTTACAAATGCCTTGCAATCATTCAGATACAAGATATCAACCATCTATTTTTAGTAGCACGTCAAAAGTTAGAGAAAGATTACATCAGCATCCTAGAAGAGCTTCTTGTGTTTTAGCCACATGTGTTGATGTACAATGTGCTCCTACATATTTAGCAAAGCCAGCATCTATTTTATTAGGAAAATCATAAATTTAATGTTCCTATCATTCAGTCCATTAGACACACAACAAAACCTACTTTCCACCATAGGTCATCTCCAAACTTCATATAACATTCATGAGCAATCAGCTTAGAATTGACCAAGTACTGACAGAGTCAGGAACCCAGCACACAGTAAAAAATCAAATTTTCATGAATGAGCAAGTCTAGAGCAGTGCTTAGGCAGGATTCATTATGCCCATATATCAGGGGTTGAAATCATAAAAGCACTCTACAATGCAATGGTAAGATCGCATGATAAATGATATTGAACAACTCCACATGAATTACTTTTACAAAGCAGGTAGGACCCTAATTATGATCTAGAGAGAGCAGATTTGAATCACAACAATCTCTACAATATAATGAGAAGATTACATGAATCAAACACTCTCCAAACCAACCATTGGTAACCTTCTCATCCTCATTTATGCGCTCCCAATAAAAAACATAATAATTCTTGAAATAAACAAACTATGACAACATATTCTCAAGGCAAATAATTAGATAACTTAAATTTACTAAATACCATCATTTTGTTAGATGTACATCGAATTTAATAAAAATTTTAATCTCAACCACTTAAATATGATATTTTTTGTTTTCACATCAAAATACAAGAAAGAGAATTATTATTCTCTAAAATTTGTCTTCGGTTTAGAAGCAACCAAATAAGTTGTAGGCTCATTTCTAAAGCCACAGTGATTTATGTTTTTCACTTTAATCAGTGTCCACAAAGACACACATACAAGCATGGAGATGTCATTTGATATCTTGTACCTCTATTTATATGACAAGATTCTATTTTAGTCTTGGTAACTTAAACATATGAAAACTACCAATTACATTAGAAAAAAAAAGATATTCTAAAACTCGCACAAATTTAAATTTGCAAAACATCGAGAGAGATTTATGCTTCTTATAGAGGTCCAAGGATTGGCACCTAACATATCTAAAATGATAGGCCGCCAACTTCACAATTCCACACAATTCCATGCCGATATCTAAAACTGTAAAAACTCCTCAAGGTATAAAGTAGATATTCTCCTTGCCTAACTTTGCAGACGATAATCTAAAATATTAAACTTAATAGTGCTTTCGTTAGGGTTAACCAACTCTTGTGCATTTGAAAATAAAGATACATACCAGTCCACCCCTTTTTTTTCTTAGATGAAGTGTCAATTGATTTCTAGGTGTTTGGTATGATCATGTTGGATTATATTGTGTGTGGTGTTGATGATCTATTTGTTCATAGTATAAATCCACAGCATTTTCCCATTTCTTTGCCAAGTCATCAAGGATAATTTGCATCCATAGTAGTTCATAGGACCTTTAAGCCGTTACCCAAAATTCAACTTCAACACTAGATTTGATGACCTTGAGTTGTTTACTGTTTCTTTATGTGATTAGATTCTTACACAAGAAAGTGCAATAATTAGCAGTTAACATTCTATCTATGTGAGATCCTCTACAACCAGCATCTAGGTATAATTTTAACTAGAGTCTTTATTTATTTTGTTAAATAAAATTCTTTTTATATTAGTATTGCGTTGAGATATTTAGAAGTATTGTATGACATATGCATGGATATTTTTCTAGGAATATGCATGTATTGCCTTGGAATACTTACAATATAGGCTTTGTTTAGCCATATGTGCAAAGATTGATAAGCTTCTCGATCAATTATTGACGTCTCCATTTATCAAATTCTAGTTTGTCAGCTCTCTCCTTTTTCATTTCTTTTTTGCTTTTTTTTTTAGCTCTCTCTCAAAATTTGTGGAGCGGCTAGTTAAAACTTCTAAGGGCTTCCATTTCATCATACCTTTCATTTAGTAGATCTAGGTTATATTGTTTTTTAAGAAATGAATATTCCATTCATTTAGTGGGCCATTTTAATTCCAAGAAAATAGATGAGCATTCCCAGATCTTTTACTGCAAATAATTTTATTAGTTAATCTTTATATTTTTTTATTTATTCAAAGATCATCTCTTGTTACAATCGTATCATCAATATGCACTATAATAACTATAATTTTTTCTTGCTAAATTTATTCATCAATACAGTATTATCTTCAATATTTTGTTTGAATTTCATCCTTTACATGGCTTTGATGAGCTTCCCAAACCATATTCTTAGAAATTATTTGAGCCCATATGAATCTTCCTTAAATCTTCGCACACATTTGTACTGAAATACTAATTGAAAACTGGCATAAGTTCCACATAGGCTTCTTCTTCTAGTTCATCATGAAAGTATACATTGTTTACATCTAACCTTTATAAGGATGAGTCGAGATTGGATGCCAAGAATAAAACCATTCGAATGGTGCTTAGCTTTGTGATCGATGCAAAGGTTTTCTCAACGATTAAATCCTAGCTTGAGTGTAGCCTTTTGATACATGTCTCAAGTTCATATCATTTGAGAGTCCCATTTGCGTTTTATTTCACATTATAATCACTTATATACAAGAACTTCTTTCTTTTTGACAATTTTATCAACTCAATTTTTTCTCAGTGCCCATATTTATTCAATTATAACTTTTCACTCTTTATTCACAAGTGTTTCCAGGATAATCCTAAATTTTGATTTTGTTCATTTTAGTTGGAAAGATTTTGTAGGAGAAAATACTAGTAAGTGAAATAAAATTGACAATTGGGTGTTGGGTGCATATTTAGGTTTCCCTAACATAAGAGGAAAGTTGATATCATGGTACGTTTAGAATTCAGGGTCAGAGTTTATACATTCACTTCATGACTATTGATCTTGCACAGATTTGGATGACCAAGCATGCTTTCTTTTAATGTTGGGACTCTTCTTTACTTCTTCTTTAGTATTCATATATTAATGATTTAGGTTCATTGGTATAGTTTTATTGAAATTATTGTTTAAGAGGGGCCAGTAATATTTTTATGAAAAACTTTGGGTAATATGAGATTTTGTGTCCATTGAGTGGTTGGAAGGTCATGTTTAAGGAAATCTAAATTATCTTCAATCCAAGGCTTCCCCTAAAGACAACATTGGTAATAAAATACTTAATTTTCAATAAAGAAAAAAATCATAAAAATTAAGAACTAAAATGGTGGCACTTACACACTTTTTAGTAGAGAAACATGAGTGGTAAAATATTTTGTTGGTGGTGTTAAACTATATTAACTTCATCGACTACAGTGGCATCATGCACTTTGGCATATATTTGCTTTGTTGATTTGGTGAGCCCATGACATTTTTTTTTAAAATTTGATGATCAACAATTGCATTAAAAAACTAAAGGTTAATAGTTCTTAAATTAAATATTTGCGGCAAACAAGTACATCAAAATGTAGCATATGTAAATTGGTGTTTTAGAATAGAAATAGTTGTTGCATCACTCATATGTAAAAGCTACGGAATAAAATTTCTTAAAGGCATTTAAGACAATTAAAAAAGCAAACAAGTGATGATACAATTATCTTAAAAAAGATTAAATATCACCCTAATTAAATCATTTAATTATATTTTTATTCAAGATAAAATATTTTTTTAAGAAATTGTTTAGGACCTATGAATATATAATAATTAAATAAATATTTCGATAAATATGATTTGAATCTTATGTAAAATAATAGTAAACATAAAGTAAACAAAAAGATGAGCCTATGTATAGGGGTGTAAACGAGCCGAACACGAGCGAGCCGTGCTCAGCTCGTGTTCGGCTTGTTTATATTTCGTGCTCAAAAAGTGTGTTCGTGTTCGGCTCGTTTGCTTAACGAGCCGAACACGAGCTGTTCACGAACAAATAGTCCTTTTAACAAACATAATCATGTAGTCATAAGGCATAAGACAATAAGGGTTTGAGCAAGATTTAAAAATTATTATTTATATTAAAACATCATTTGAATCTAATTTAATAATTTTTATTCTATTTTCTTAATCAATATTTTAATTGATTATAAATCTTTGTAGCCTTGTAGTCAATTAGATTTTTTAAAATATTACTTTATATATATATATATATATATATATATATATATAGTATTTCGAGCCAAAACGAGCCGAACACGAACGAACACATCTTAGTTCGTGTTCGGCTCGTTAACTTATCGAACAAAATTAACGAGCTGAACACGAGCTTCTTAACGAGCCGAACACGAGCTGTTCGCGAACAACGAGCCGTTTTGACAGCCCTACCTATGTAAGAGTTTGCACGTACTCGCAAGGCCATTACAAGCCTCTACAGTATTGTGATGCTTTGTTAACCTATGAAAAATAATTCTAGCAGCTCTCCACAAAAGTTTACAAGTCTTCACTCTCCACAAACTATATTATGGGCTTCCACAAATACCAAAATTTATTCAAAAAAAAATTTAACTTCCAACCTAATTAACTTCAGAAATCAGGCTATTTTTATCATTAGCAAACTACGAAGACATGATAAATAATATTTTATTATTTTTAATTAGTTATCTGCAAACCTAGGAATCAAACAAATAAACTTTATAAGGGTGTATCTCTAGATTTATATTTTCAAGCTCGCAGAAACACTTACATCTCCCTCTCTCTCAAAACCGTTCACCAAAAAACCTATTTTTCTCTGAAAAAAAGAGAGTTTGCTCGCTTGATCACAAAAAGATCCATC
Source organism: Phalaenopsis aphrodite (assembly GCA_003013225.1). NCBI lineage: Eukaryota > Viridiplantae > Streptophyta > Magnoliopsida > Asparagales > Orchidaceae > Phalaenopsis > Phalaenopsis aphrodite. The sequence goes on from NEWO01000861.1 coordinate 155,903, forward strand.
AATATTTTGCTGTTATGATGAGCTTGACTTCTTCACGTAAGAATTCATACGGTGTAAAAACCTTTTTTATTCATTTGTTCCATGTTTAAATTTTGTACCTTTATCAAGTATCTTGTTAAAGTAAGTACGAAGGTATCTTTGCCAAGGAGACTAAAAGGTTGTCTCAATGGAAGAGAGGTGGTCTCAAAAGAAAAAAAAATCAGAGAAAGGCCTATCTGCTTATTGAAGGAGTAATAATTTTATTTAGTGTTGGTTTTATAGGAAATACTAGACATAATGAACACCAGAACATAGACAAAGGCTTCAGTTGAATCACAAAAAAATCATTGTTTTTTTATATAATTATTTACCTTTACATTATATATTCATTGTCGTGCTTTAATATTATTTGTATCATGAATACCATGCAATGGAAAAGTTTCGTTTTTAATCACAAAACTTACTTCATGCTCATCACCCTCAATTGGACACATGTAAACCAACAATTAATATTAAACCTTCAGCATTATGATTTTTTGCTTCACATCTAAAGAGCAATCTATGGAGATTAGATATTTTTATAACATATATTTTGAATGCAAAACTAGTAAAATAAATAAAGGCCATTCCACAATAAGCCCACCTCTTTTGACAGTATATCTTTTGATTAAAAAAAAAAAGTAGAATCATATGCATTTGCATTACAATTTCAAAGCCTGATAAACAATGGATTCCAGTGGAATCAGATTTGGGCATGCTTAATGATAAGTGATTAAATATGTCATAATGTGGTTTGAAATATATGTAATTTTAGTAGCAATAGCTTTACTGACATAAATGTAACTATGGGTGATCAAATTATTAAAAGGTGAGAACGCTTTAAATATTTCGGGTATATTGTTCAAAGTGATGGTGATATTGATGGGGATGTTATTAGTATTCAAGTTGATTGGTTGAAGTGGAGGAATGCTTCAGGGCTATTTAGTGAGTATCGCTTAGACGGAAAGGAAAATTTTATAAGATGGTGGTGAGACTTGCAATGTTTTATGGCGCTGAATGTTGTCCTTTAAAAGAAAAGCAAAAAACTAAGTTAAGTGTTACCGAGATGAGAATGATTAGGTGAATAAGTGGCTTTACACTTAGAGGTAAAATGTGAAATGAATATAACCGTGATGGGGTTGGTGTGGCTCCACTGAAAGACAAAATTAGAGAGAGTCGTCTTGGATGGTTTGGTAACATTAAACGTCGATCATCTGATGAACCGATTAGAAGAGCAGAAGTTTTAAATTCGACTTATGTTAAGAAAGGCAGAGGTAGACCTGGGATGACTTGGGCATATTGTATAAAGAATGATCTTAATTTATTAGAATTAAATGAAAATATGACACTAAATAGGACGCAACGGAGAAAAATGATTCATGTAGCCGACCCCACTTAATGGGATAAAGGTTTTGTTGTTGTTGTTGTTGTGGTTTGAAATATGATGATTATCTGAATATCTATAACGTGAGAATAAGTAAAAATATTCGGCACAAACTAGTCATTACCTACTAAGAAACAAATGAGGATAAGGGAAACAAGGATAAAAATTTTTAATGCACGAAAACAAATTATTTAGTATGAAGCTCAGAGTTACTATTATGAAGTTGTTTAAAAGTTTCACCAAAATTGTTAATGAACTCTATGCACTTGAAAAAAAAAACATTTAAACCAAGAATAGGTAAACAAATCCTACGATATATGCCAAAACAGTAGTATCCTATTCTAATTTCCATCTCTAAAGCAGAGATAAAAGCTCGCAACTGTAAGATTTTTTAGTACCACATGAGAAAAATAATAATTCCTAGAGAGCTACCTGAAGAAAAATATAACAATTGTAACACTCAATAGTTGTGCTTTTAGTGATTGTAAACCTTCTTAAAAAGCATTGATGATGAGATGATGCTATAAATATGCCAAAATAACAAATTGTTCCAGAAAATTTTTTAAAAGAACAAGCATAAGAATGTTAGTGATAAATCTCAAAATAAAAATAAAAAAATTAGGTGTGCAAGTGATAGGAATGAAACTCTCATATGTTTCAAGTGCAAAAAACCCGACCACTTCAAATTCACCAAAGCAAAAGTAAAAGAAACGCATATATCCAACAAGGACAAGATTGCATTAATGGTGACATAGGCAAATTCAAATAATGAGAAAGCATCAACAAAATAATCCTATAGAGAAGAACCAACTTATACTTAATTAGGAATAATATCCATCAGAAGAGAGATGCTTTCACCATATGACCAATTAAGGCAGATAGTACTTCAACAATACTACAATATTAGATCATATATTATTTACATTTTTTGGAATCAAGAGAAGTCAAATACAAGTCATTAAGAGAAAATAGTAAGATTAAAAAAATTTGAGCCAACACTATTAGCTAAAGCCCCTCCGCCATCAAGTAATACTATTGATGGTTTAAAGCACAATCTAATCATTATGTGTTATAATAGATATGATGTTCATTTTTTTATAAATTCATTATATAATTAAATTGAATGGCAAAGTATATTTTATCGATAGCAGATACAATAATTTATCTGCTTGAACTTATTAGAATAGATACTAGTAGTTTGAAGTGTTAGGGAGTGAATAATAATGATCCGTAGCTCTAACATAGATGTTTCTATCACCCAAGCACACACACATTATTTAAACTATTTAGACATGGGTTAGTATTAAGCTTATCAAAGCCAGATTACACTAAGAACCGACTATTTTAATTGTCAATTAGATAAGCAAGTGTGTACATATTTTAAGTCTGCAAATCAGGTGAACACATATAAACCTTTAGAATTGCTTTATATGAACTTGTTTGAACTAGTAGTTCTCACTAGCTTAGGAGGAAAAAATGAGCACATTATATTACTGGTTATTCAAGATTAATAAGCGTGGCACATTTGCTAGCAAAAGTAATTTAATCACTAAATTTACCAAATTTGTAAACTGTACTAAGAAAATAGAGGTTTATCTATTGAAGCTATTAGGAGTGATCATAAAAAAAAATTTTGAAAATAACAAATTTAAAATCTTGTGCGAAGAGATTAAGATTAGACATAATTAATCTGCAAACAACACACCATAGTAAAATGATAAAATAAAAATGAAGATTAGAATATTACTTGATATAGCTAGATTAATGTTTAGTAGGTTCCAACTGCCTAATATTTCTGAACTGAAGTACTAAATATAATATGTAATGTAATTAATAGGGCAAATATTAGACCAAGCATTAAAAGATGATCAATAAAATTTTGAAAAGAAAAAAAAAAAAAGTAACATTACCTCTTTTACAGCAATTAGGCTGCAAGTATTTTTTACTAAAAATGGAAAAAAAATTAACAAAATTTTATATTAAATTTAATGAAGGTAAATTTATTGATTACACTGATCATAATAAGCGTATAAGGTTTTCAATAACAAGTATTTGGTTGAAGAATCAATATGTTACCTTTGATAAAAATTATCATAGGCTTTCCCAGATGAAAGCTTGGAATGATAAGGTGATAGAAAGATTAAAAAATCTAGCTTTGGATGTACCACGAATTGCAGAAAGAGGATCCACAATTACATAAGGAGTGAATGTATGCCACCATCTTAAGGAACTTATCATAGAAGATCTAACACAAAGGTTAAAACTATAGGTAGAAACCTTAGCATTTTTCTCACATTAAGCATGCATATATGGATGAAGCATTAAAATATGAGTTTTACATATACCAAAAGATAATATTTAGTCTAACAGATCAATATGTAAAGGGACCTAAAAGTGTGTACAAGATTAAATCAAATGACTCGTGGAACGTTAGGAGGAATAATACTATGTTGATAACATAAGTATATAGTCAAATTGAAGAGATAAAACTTTGAAGAATCCTATGCTCGCATAGCTAAATTAAAAGCATTGTTGGAATTTGCTTGTTATAAAAGTTTCAAACTATATCAAATTGATCTAAAAAGTGAGAAACATATCTATATAGATCAACCCCGAAGATTTATTGATCATTTACACACCTATAACATATGCAAATAGAAAATTGCATTGTATAGAGTGAATCAAGCTCTTAAAACTTGGCATAAAAGGTTAAGTGCATTCTCAAGTAAATAAAGACAAGGTAGACACCACATTATTTGTTTAAAAAAAAAAGAAAAGTAACACAGATATATGCAAATAGTGTTGTACTCAAAACTATTAAAAAATTATTATTCATGAATTTGCAATAGCTACACATAAAGAGTTTGAGATGAACAAAGAACTTACTTTCTGGACTTATAGGTACACCAAAAAAATGTTAAAATTAGTATACTACAACATAAATACATTAATGGATGTAAGTAGAATATGAATAGATTCTAAGCTTTATATAGAAATGATAGAATCTTTTGTTATATTTGATAATCAACAGACTAAACATTGTGTTTATAATAGGACTATGTGATAGATTTCAAGTAAATCCTAAGGAATCTCATCTTACGGCTATGAAAAAAAATATCTTTATTTACTGTATACATCACCAAATTTAAAACTATGATATCCTAAGAATGAATTACAAAGAAGCACGTCAAGTGTTTGTCATTTTTTAAGACTTTCGCTTATAGCATAGTCCATTAGAATATTAAATTTTGATGCTCCAATGACTATAGAAGCAGAAAGTTACAAAAAGTAATTGGGTTCTATAGTGACTCTAGATTATGCAAAAAAGCGAGGATAATGGACTTAGATTAAGTCACACAAAAGCACAATACATATAACCAATAGTCATATCCAATATTCAAGAATAAAGCATAAAGAGTTTCAACAACATTCATTTGAGATTATATCGACCAAAGTAATATAATTGTGATATTTATCAGCACAGATCATTACTTTGCCAACATTTTCACGAAACCCTTGGCAGAAGATACTTATGTTTTCTTTGAAGACGCTTACAAATACTAGATCCCTCACTCAAGATATTCTCTTCTAATTGATTACTTCATGTAAAAATCGTAATCATACATTAATTTATAGATGCCAAATGTTGAACAAACAAAAATACTAAAAATTCCTTAAAATGCAAAAACTTTTGTTGTTTTTTCTTATTATTTTGAAGTGCTTGTCCTTTTACTGTTTTTCCTTTAATTTGTTGCACTTAACTTGTCGCACCTTTATTTTTTTTGTAATAAAGAGGAAGAAAATGTAAGATATTTAGAAACATGAAAACAATGTCTAATAGAAAAAAAAGAATTTCAAGTGCTAAGAAGAGTGTTTGAAATTTTATATTGCAAAAAATACTTTATATCAGTGCAAAAAATGATTTTTCTCTTACAATATTATTTTTGGTTTTTACATTTTTTTTCAACTCTTTTTGGGTATTTATTATGCCTATTGTGAAATGTTTGCCGTCTCAAAAGGAAAAAAAATTGTTTATGTACTTTATTTGTTATGCTAATTAATAAAATAATTCATATTTATAGAAGAATTTAGTGCCTAAATCCTCATACAATATAACATTCATAAAAAAATATTTGTTAACATTAAAATGAGAGTGACTGCTGGCCTCATTAGTCTGTGATATTTTTTAGATTGGAGAACTTAAATACATACCACAAAATTCGTTTATTTACAGATTTAGCACCTAAACTTTTATATTTACATATATATCACTTTTGTGTCATAAAAATATGCAAGAAAAAGTAAACTTCATTATTAAAAAATAAGTGATAGTAATATTTTTGATTTGACATTAAAGATTCGACTGTCAATGTTTATGTGTTAGCAGTGTAAATACATAAGAATTGTGTGGTATGTATGTAAATGCCGCTTTTAGATATTGATGATCCCAAATTACACTAAAATTTTGACTCATGACTTTTAAAATTAATTATTTGCAGAAAATATATATTCCATTAAAACAAATCACATAAAAATTAATGCTTTAGAATCTTTCATATGTAAACATTACACAGCACAAAATGCCAAATGTATTTGATGCAAGTGTTATCTTTGGTAAAAAAAAAACTTAAATATCACCATAGTTTGATATTAAATTATGCTTTTATTAAGAAATAATATTTTAAATATTACTTAAGATTTTATTAACAATTAGCTACATAAACATTTTAATAAATATGATTTCAATCCCATGTAAAACTAATAAAAATAAATTAGATAAGATAGACCTCTGCAAAGGTCTGCGAGTACCTGCAAAAATATTATAGGCCTCCATACAGTATGCAATGCTCTATAAAAATTCAAGGATTTTGGAACCATAAACAATAACCATAATAGGTTTTCACAAAGTACAGTGTCAGCCTCCACAAAAAATTTTATGATACATAATATTTTGTTTTTTTAATTAGTCATTGGCAATTAGAGAAAGTCGTTGAATGTTGGCCTTTAAAAGAGAAGCATAATAATAAGTTAAGTGTTGCCGAGATGAGAATGATTAGGTGGACGAGTGGCTTTACACTTAGAGACAAAATGCAGAATGAATACATTCGTGATAGGGTTGGTGTAGCTCCTGTGACAGACAAAATTAGAGAAAGTCGTCTTAGATGGTTTGGTCATATTAAACGTCGACCATTAGATGATCCGATTAGGAGAGTAGATGTTTTAGATTCGACTTGTGTTAAAAAAGGCAGAGGTAGACCTAGGAAGACTCGGGCTTATTGTATTAAAAATGATCTTAATTTATTAGAACTAAATGAAAATATGACACTAAATAGGACGCAATGGAGAAAAAGGATTCATGTAGCCGACCCCACATAGTGGGATTAAGGCTTTGTTGTTGTTGTTGTTGTTGTTGTAATTAGTCATTTGCAACTCCAAGGATCTAATATAAATGATCTCCAAAGGGTTTAGGACTGAATTAATGCAATGCTTTCATGGTCACATAAACCCTAAAACTCCCTCTGTCTCATGTATTCACCAAAAACTTACTTTGCCGTATAAAATTTAAATTACATAGCAAATCTAAGAGAGTAGATCGCTTATTTGATCACATACAAATCCACCAATATTTTGGTATTATGATGAGCTTGGAATCTTCTCACAAGAATTCATCTGCATATAAGAAACATTTTTTTTTGTTGTATAGTTTTGTACTTTGGTTAAGTAGTCTGGTAAAGAGCACAGTAAAAAGGTATCTTTGCCAAGGAGACATACAAGCTGTCTTAGAGGAAGGAAGATTATTCCAGAGAGATCAGTGTAAAGGCTTTTTTCAATTGAAAGAGTAAGAATTTTTTTAGTGAAGATTGTGGAAAATCTTAGATGTGGTGATCACCTGCAACCTACAATTAAAACATGTAAAAAATTTGATTGTTATTTGTACAGCTATTTTCCATTACATTATTTACTCATTTTTGCATTTTTAATTTTTTATTTATTTTGTGTCATTAATTTTTTGTAGTGAAGAAAATAAATTTAAAAATTAAAAAACTTAAAAGCCAATACACCTCCTTCTTCGAAACTTGTAAGTTGAGGACAAGTACGATTTGGTGATTTCTAAAATCATTGAACCGTATGACAAAGAAATAATTGAAGAATGTCTTAGATTAAAAGTGGCAAAACTGACACTATCTTCAATCGATAAGAGGCCAATAAAATAGCCCAATTTTTTTCATTCCTTTGAGAATTGCTTTCAAAATATAAGGATTAAATGAGATAATTTCTTATACTAAGGTTTGAAAAGAAACATCAGATTAGTAAGCAACTTTTAATATAGAAGATATTTCATGTGAAAAAATAAAAAAAAAATCCCAATATTTAAAAGTTATCAATGGATAAAAAATTATTCTTGTAGTGAAGAGGTAGGTGGAGACGATGGACAATACTCAATGCGTATGTGAAGTAATTCATTGTAGCAAAGAGGTCCGTTTGATAGTGGCAACAGCGGGCAAGGCAACGAGTGCCCATGTGGTAGGGTAGCAGATGGTGGCAACAGACACGTTAGTGGAATCCAAGGAGAAGGATATGAAGGAAAAAAGACACAACAAAAAGAAACTTTATGAGTCCACTGAAAAGGAAAATAAACAATAATGTATAGGATACATTTCTCTTAGAGCTCTAATATGATAATGAAAGAATAAATGATTTAACATTTATGTATATTTCATTAGGCATCTTGCGTCACCATTGATGCAATTGGATTCTAGGTCACTCTATGTAACTTCTACCAATAAAAAAAGTGTAATTACACTGAAATCGAAAAAATAAGGAAAAAATGTTCAATGATAAGGAGCATTACAATAATAAAACATGTAAATCCCTAATATAAAGAAGTAAACACATCTAATACTTTAGATATGATAGTGCTACCTCACAATCAACGTGACATAAACAATACCACCTTGATTTTAAATGCAGTGGTGGCAAGGTATTTAGTCGATGTTTTAGTTGCCCTTAAATTGCAAGGGTCCCCAAAGTATCATAAATGATCTATGAAAGATATGGTAACGTGAATTGGATATAAAGAGTTTGTTGTATAGCACAAGATTCATGTTGAAGAAGACATGCATGAGATCCCTGATCAAAGGAGTCAATAGAGAACCTCAAGAAAGAATATTAAAGAAGAGTATCAATAAGGAGTATCGATAGAAATTGGTATGGTAATGACAAAAACGACAATGCATTTGACACTAGATAAGATAGGTAGGTTATAGAGATCTATAGGTCAATAATATATTAAGAAGTGACCAAGAGCCACAATAGTCGATGAAAGAGATCAATAGTAGGCGGTAGGACTGTAAAGAAAAAACTCGTCATTTGCGAACAGCTTGTGTTTAGCTCATTAAATAGCTCATGTTCGAATCGCTCGTCAAGCAAGCGAGCCAAACAAGAACAATTTGTTATTTCAATTTAAAAAGTAGTCGAAAACGAACAAATGTTAACTTGTTCGTTTTCAGCTTATTTTGGCTCGAAATAATTAAAAATAATATATAAAAGTTAAAATAATGATATTTTTCATATGACATCAAAGATTTGATTTATATTAATGTAAAAAAGATAATTTAGATGTTAGATATATAAATACATAAGATTTAGATGGAATGTACTTAAATGCCCCTTTTTCTCAAAAATCAGATGGTGTTACGTGTGTAAATACAAAGAATTGGGTGGCATGTAATAAAGCATTTTTTTCCCAAAAATTCTACCAAGGCATGCCCCACCTGGTGTAGTGATGTAATGTTAAACAGGTAAATACAAAAGAAGTTGGTGTTATTTATGTAAATGCGCCTAAAATTCTGACGGGTGGGCAACACCAGAAAATACATAAGAATTTGTGTTATATTTAATGCCCGTAAAATTCTGATAAATTTTAGCCCCACATAGCCATATTGAGTTGAAATGGATTACTAATCCACTATAAATCCGAAAACAAAGGTGAGAAAAATAAAAGTTCTTAGTTTTATGTTGTTTCATGTAGAATTGTTAACGATCCATTTTCGAGCCGAGTTGGGTTCGACTTAAAATCAGTTCGAAAAAAATTTGATCTAAATTTTTGGCTCGTAGATCGACTTTTTTATTTTGATCTGATCTCAATCCGCGCCAAAATTCAAATCAATTTCCTAGCGATTAATAATTTTCAAGCTAAATTCGCAAAATTCACAACTCTAACATCACAAAAGTTGTTAACGATCCGATTTCGAGCCGACCCCTCTGCCCGAATCGACTAAAAAAAATTAGATCTAAAATTTTAGCTCATAGTTCAGCTCATCCGATCTCGGTTCAAGCCAAAAATCGAATCAATTTTTGAGTGATTAACGATCTTCGAGCTAAATTCACAACCCTAATTTCATGCGTATGTGAAGTAATTCATTGAGGTAGGAATACTTTAAAATTAAAATTTAATTTTTTTGAAATTTTAATTTGAGATGAGTTTCGAACCAAACAAGAACTTACTTCGAACAAATTCGAGCTAAGCAAAAACAGGTTATTTGGGAGTCATTTTGAACACAAACCGAGAATAAACAAACCTTGGGCTTGCTCAAGTTTGGCTCATTTAAATCCCTAGTTGGGAGCCTATGAAGGCATGTTAAGTACTAGCAGCTTCAGACAATTTCTAGATAATAAATCCCTTATGGGGAAGAGTGTCCAAGTGATCTTGTCATAGTAGATAAAGACCAATTGTAGGTGACTTGTGAAGTTGATAGAAGCTCTGCCAGGCAAAGTCTAACCAATAATACTTGAAATATAGTCGAAAGATGGAGTGTATAGAGGTCCTAGGAAAAGAATAAATGATCAAACATACAATCAACTGAAATTTTAAAGGGTCCGTGTTACGCAACTGAAGGATCACAAAGGATGCATGAAAATGGTGAAACTATAATGCAATAAAGAGATGATCTTATGTAATTAGATGAATTGTACAGAGCCAGTCTAGCAACAAAAGTGTATGGGCAAAATCAATGTTGTGCGGATAACAGAGGCATATAATTGATTGAGGTTGTGAGCCAACTATCCGAGTGTGTGCAAGAGTAGAGATGAGCACTAGAGTGAGGAGACGCAAAGGTTGGAACAAGTAAGCTAAAACTAAAAAGCTTGAAGCATGGTGTCGTGCGCCGAGGTATGCACAAAAGGAATGCATATGTGTATAAGTATGGCATGTACAAATAGAAGGTGGCAACATGTAAAGAAATAGGTGAAAGAGAGGCTTTGGGAGAAAACTACCAAACGAACGTAAGCAACCATAACTAGAACATTTCTTAGATAACATTTTAAAGGAGAAAGACTTGCAAACAATTGCATGATTACTAAATTATAGTTGCAGTGAAAGCATACATACGTCTATATACACACAAAAGAATAGAAAAATAAAAAACTATCCTCCATAATATAAATTCTCACTATAAGGAAGTTAGTGCATCAAAAATATAGATATAATAAGGGACTCGAAGCGTCTGCATTGGTTACGACAATGTTCATGGTACTTGCATTTGAGGCATCATATAATGAACTTTTAAATCAATAAATAATCAAAAGTTATTCATGCTTATCCATAAGCACTCATTAAAGAGAATTGAAAGACTACATACCCAAGAGTCTCAAGAGCACAAGTTAACGGTTTTTCCATCATACATAGAAGGAAACCATCTAATAAACCAAAAAAGAGATGTATTAGAATTCTTTTTTTTTCTCTTTTATGCAATAGAGCTTTAAAATTCTCAATGTTTCCTAAATATTATACAAATAAAATTTTAGATGAAATTAAAACCATAGAAGACCCCAAGAATATTAGCAAACTCAACGAAACCTTGCACTAGTTAGCAAATGGCTCATTGCATGTGCTAAAGCTAGAGGTGTAACTAAAGTCAAGCTATCTCATAAATTGGCCAATAAGTCTGACTCAATGAGCTAAAGAGCCATGCTTGAGAAAGCCAAAAGAAAAATCATTAGCTACTCGTTTAAAAAATATTACTATACATGCACTCAAACTTCTATTATAGTACAATAGTTTAACTTCATAATTATTCAAAATGTAGAAAAATTATCTCCCTTAATTCAAATAATTTATTATTAATTCTCCTATACTTTCCCATTATTTTTATTATTTTATTACAACTACTTAAGCCGCATCATTTTATCTCTTTCATAATAAATGAGTTGGTTGGTAATACAACTTAACTTCATATAATTGAGCGTGATTGAGCTCGATCTCAAATTAGAACTCGATTAATTAATCAATCTCAAGATAAATATAATTCGAGCTTGGCTTAACTCATTTGCACCCCTAATTGGAGAAATAAAATAATCATACCATTAAATCACAAAAAGTTATTCATAATTGGCTCTGTTCTTGCAAGCATTCACCCGAGAATTGGATGATTACATATGCAAATGCCTCAAGAGCATAGATTTAGCACTATTTATTACATTAAGTTAACCATCTAATAAACAAGAAAAAGATATTAGATAAATATGTTCTCTTTAATGCATCGAAAGCTTCCAATTTCTACTCTACTAAATATTTGATGCATCGCATTTTTAAAAGCATTTAACCCTAATATACCTCCAACAAACCAATAAACAATACACAATTAAAAATTATTAAAAAAAAGTCACATGCACCAAAAAAAATAACAAAGTGAAAATTTTGATTTTATCATTAAATAAATAAAATGCCTGCATAAATGCCTTATAGCAATCATAAAATTAAATTAGAAGAGAACTTATACATGTGCTTAAAAGAACATGAGTTATGGGTTATCTATCACATATAGGGCTCCTTTGGTTGTTTGCAAATGAACATCAAATTTTAGGAAACAAAAATTTTGCCTTCAAACATCATGAGTTTAAAATAAGCTCCACAATTTTTTTGATGTTTTGAAGGAGTTTATAGAGTTAAATATTGCTAAATTTAGTCAAATGAAAAAATCTAATAAATTCAAAGCATTCCAAACCATGTATATAATTTCAAATAACTTTATTCTCTCTTGAATAGGGATAAACATCCAATAACCATAGAAGGTGACATACAAGAATAGGGATAAACATCTAATTATCTATAGGTTTTCGAGCAGCACGTGGCTCCCTATGTGTTAATATAAAAAGAAGGTACAAAAGTGAGGAGGGAAGGAGGATCCCCATCTAAAAACAAATGGAGGGTCATAGGGGTTCCTCTATCCACATTACAACACGCCAAAAAATGAAAGAAAAGTGATAAAAGGTATCGTGTACCCAAAATAAATGAGATCAAGTATACCAAAAGAAAATTATACCCAATATATAAATGTACACAAAAAACAATCAAAAAACCGAAGAAAGAGCTCGAGTGATTCGATGAGTTTGAAGAGACGGCATCAGCATCTAGTTGAGACCCAAATAAGTCGTGTAGAGCAAGCCACATGAGAAACCTGTAGAGATCAAAACACAAAAACAAAAGAGAAACAACATCTATTTCCATCATAGAAGACAGTAAACAAAGGAGGCCAAGACCACACTAAATATATTTAAGAAAACCTGTAAATAATTTTATTACTCCAAAAAATATGGCTACAGATTGGAGACAGTGGAACCCTCTAACCAATACACAAAAAAAATACAACACTCACCCCTAGGGTTCCATCATCCAATTACAAGCCCACACAGAAAACACCAATATATATATATATATCTATTGCCTAAATATTTGATAAATAACTTTTCATGATGAGCTAAAAAGTCTTAAAATACATCAAGAGAATAAATATCAAAATTTCATAAATACAAAACATACGTAATCGTGAAGTTAACATATGTAGGATAAAAAATAAAGAGACAAAAATAATCTTTAATGGGCCACGGATAAGAAAAATAAGAAAATAATAGCTATAATACATTTGTCTTATACCACTGATGCTATAAATAGAAAAGTGATTTAAATTTTGTGGGTATTTCGTAAGGGATGGTGCTTCCCTATTTATTCCATAGGATCCTAGGTTACTCTAAGTAACTTATATAAAAAAAAGTACTAATTACATTGGAAATCAAAAAATTAGAAAAAAAGAACTTAATGATAAAAAAAAGTATAACAAAAATAATCTGTATAAATTCCCACTATAAATAAGTTAGTACATTTCCCACTTTAGATATGATAATGATGCATCACAAAACCAACAAGACATAAACAATGCCAATTTGACTTTGAAAGTAGTGGCTAGAGATGTAGTCGAGGTATTAGTTGCACTAGAATTGCAGGTCACCAAAGGAGCATAGCTGACCTGCGGATGATATAGTAGCATGAATTAGAAGCAAAAAGTTTGTTGCATGAAACAAGATTCATGTTAAAGGAGTCATGGATGAGATCATTAAATAGACGAATCAACAGAAAACATCAACAAAGTGTATCAACAAATAATGTCAATAAAGAGTATTGACAAAGGTAGACATAGTAAGTGCAAAAACACCCACACGATTGACACTAGAGAAGATAGGTAGGTTATAGAGATGTATAGATCTACAAGAAATAAAGTAGTGACGAAGTGCCACGATAGCCAATTCTAGGGAGCAATAGTAGGCAATCTGTGAAGGCAAGGGAGGTTCTAACAGCTTAAGGTGAAATGTAGATAATAAAATGCTAAGAAGGGTGATCAAGTGATCAAGTGACCAAGTTTCATAGTAGTCAATGATAGAGATCATATGCAGGCGGCTTGTGAAGTTGAGAGAAGCATTATCAACTTGAAGCAATGTATAACCAGTAAAACACTTGAAATATAGTTGAAAGCTGAGTGCATCAAGAACTAGGGAAAAGAATAAATAACCAAATATGGGATTAAGTGTAACAAAGTAGTTCTATCAGGCACGTGCCATGCAATTGAAGGATGCAGAGGATGCATGAAAATGGTGAAACTATAATGCAAAAAAGAGATGATCATGCATGCGTGGGTGGGTTGTGCAAAGACCACTAAGTAAAAAAGCCATTAGTATAGGTAAGATCAATGTTGTATAGAAGCATATAATTGATTTGAGAAAAAAACTCTCAATTGAGTGCAAAGGTGGCTATAAGCACTAGAGGGAGGAGGCACATAATTGTTGGAACAAGTACGCTAAACCTCATAACCTTTAGGCATGGTGTCGTGCGTTAGGGCATGCATAAAAGGAATGCAATCGCGTATAAGAATAATGTGTTTGAATAGAAGGTAGAGAGATGAAAAGTAAAAGCAATTTAACGTGAGGTTTTGGGGTGAACTACCAAATGATCACATAAATAACCTTAAGTAGAACCTTTCTTTAATATCATATTAAAGGAGCGAGATATGGAAACGAATGCATGCTTACTAAATCATTGTTGTAGTAAAACATACATTTGTTTATATAAGCACAAAAGAAGAGAAAAATAAAAAAAAAATATCCACAATAATATAATTTCACACTATAAAGAAGTTAGCACATTGATAATTTAGATATGGTAAGGAATTTAGGTGACTGTGTGGGTTATGTTAATGTTCGTAGTACTTGCATTTGAGTCATAAAATTAAAAATATTTATATCAATAAATAACAAAAAGGTAGTCATGCTAGTATACACGCACTTATTCAAGAGAACATAAAGATTACACGAACAAGTGTCTTAAAATCACAAGTTAACGATCTTTCCAATATACAAAGAAGAGGACCATTTAATCAACAGAAAAAAATGATAGCTTTAAATTTTCTTGATTCAAAATATTTTATAAATAGAGTTTTTTGATACAATTAAAACCGTAGAAGCCCCCAAAATATTAGCAGTCTTAAAGAATCGCTTGCACTGGTTACCAATTGGCTCATGAAGCTAGGGGTAAAAAAAACCAAGCTATCTCATTAATTCGCCCATAAGTCAACTTGATTAGCTAAAGACCCTATCTTGAACAAGCTTCTTGAATCATAAGCTCAAGAGCAAGCTCATTTAAAAAATATTACTATAAAGGCACTTAAATTTTTATTAGAGTTCAATAGTTTAATTACAAAACTGTTAAAAATATAAAAACTTATATTTCACTAAATTCAAAAGATTTATTATTATTTATCATCTACCTTCTCATTATATTTATCATTTTAATACAACTTCTCAAAGCAATATCATTTTTCTCTTTCATAATAAGTGAGTTGGCTAGTGAAGCAACTCAAACTCATAAAATTGAGCTCAAGTAATCGTAAAATTAAGCTCAATCTGAATTAGAAGTTGATCAGTTAATCAACCTTAGAGTCAAAGATGACACAAGCTTGGCTTAACTCATTTGCACCCCCTAATTGGAGCCATTAAATAATCAATTCTTAATATTAAATCACAAAAAAGTTCTGCATAACCGGCTCACTACTATCAAGAATTCACACGAGAACAGGACAATTACATGTATAAAAGTGCCACAAGAATTGATCACTATTTATTACATTAGGTGAACCATCAAATAAACAAGAAAAGGAGACGAAGACAAATATGTTCTCTTTCATGCTTCGAAACCTTCCAATTTCTCATTTTCTAAATATTTGATTAATCACATTTTTAGAACTTAAAAACCCTAAACTACCTACAAAGACACCAAAAACAAGTCACGATAAAAAATTATAAACACAATTTCACATACACCAAAAAGTATAGCAAATTAAAAATTTTGATTTTATCAGTAAATCACAAAAAGGCATGCATGAATGGTTTTAAGCATTCATACGATAAAAATGGAAGACAATGTCTACATGCGACTAAATGAACATGAGTCAAGGGTTATTCATCACATATAGAGCTCATTTGGTTGTTTGCAAGTTAAAATCATGTTTTAGAAAACAAAAAATTTTGTCTTCACACAATTTGAGTTTAAAACGAAGTCCACATTTCATTATTTGATATTTTAAAGGAGTTTTTCGAGATAAAATTCTACTTCTAAATTTAACAAAAATGACAAAATTTAAGGAATTCAATGTTTTTAAAAACATGTTTTCTAATTTTGAACAAACTAAAGGTCCCTTAAATAGGAATAAAAATCCAATAACCAAAAAAAATGGAGATATATAAAAAATATATGCTCCCTTTTATGGAGTAAATAATTGACTTTATATAGTGACCTAAAATATTTGATAAATAACTATTTTAGATGAGCAAAAAACCCTAAAATAGTTCCAAAGAATGAATATTAACAAATCATAAACAAAAACATAGTTTAGCATGAAGTAAACATACCCTAACAATTGTAGCAAGATGAAACTCGAAACTTTTCTTTTTATCTCATTCAAAAAAATATTCTAAAAAGATTCTCATACACCCTAACTTTTAATCCTTTCTTCTCAACATTTTGTTTGTGTTCTTCCTTTCTTTCTTCTCCATTTTTAATAGCGCAAGTATCTCTCAAGGAAAAAAATTGATTCATCTCAATATTACTCTTAATGAAAAAAAAAATACTTTTAATCTCAATCTTACCCTTCATGTTCTTGATTTATTTGTTAGTTCATCAAACTCAATTTTTTTTGTCGCGCCTTTAACCTAAGAAGTACTTAAGAAGAAACAATATAATGAAAAAAATTGTAAATATTCTTCCTACTTTTCAAAGTAGTTCCTTCTTCACCTCTTCTTGTTCCTTAAAGGAAAGAACAAGTACTTCTCAAAAGAAAAAGTTTTCTCCTCTACTTTTCTTATTTTGATTAGAAACAATCTTCAGCTAGCATTTCCACTCGATAAAAAGAAAGAAGCAAAAAAAGTTCAATATGCATCAATATAATTCCCCTCACATGTTTGCCTTCTTAAAGTTCTCCAACTATTGAAACTTTCTCCCTTTCTTCTTTCCAAGAAAGAATAATCGAAGAATTAAAAATACACTTGCCAATTCTCACTGCTCCAACAACATATTAGCATAAGAACATCAGAGTCAAAGCAATAGTTACCCGTATTATTTCCCCTAGGAACTAAAATTTCATTCTCATACAAGGAGATAGTTTGAGATCAAGTATGGATAGGAAATACACATCCTAAGAGCTCCTTTTCTTCCTTTTCGACAGAAAACAAAGCAACCAATGCAATCACAAAAACAATTACAAAATAAAAATTAGTTCTAAGCATTAAGGTCAAGCATATCTGACATAGACTAAGAAATTAGATGTCAAAAATTAAGGAGTAAAGCTTGTAACAAAGTCGCAGAAGATGTAGTGTATAAAAAAGGGAGTAGCAAAAACAAGGTGGAAGTAGAGGATTATGATAACTGAAACGAACATATGAATACTATTTTCTTTCCCAGGTTATCAAACACAAGAAAATGTAGCGAACAAAAGAGGGAGTGCACCTACAAGGTAGAATGAGAAGATTTTAATAGCTGAAAAGAGCATATGAAACCCTTTCACTTTTCCAGGTAATTTAATCTAAGTTTCAACAGAATGTTTTTATCTAATCGTGTGATAATGGTTGGATCCCCCTATATATGGAAGGTGAAAAAATGTCAAAGAAATGAAAAGAGATTATACAGGAGATCATATCACGAAGGCTGTGGAAGAAAATATTAAGATAACCAACACAATTATGTCAATGATGTCATTACTGAAAATTGTATCCACATAAGGACTTTTTTTGGGCTAAATTTTATGCTTTAATTTTTCTTTTGCTTTTAAAGACAAATTTTAGTCTACTTTTTACACATATTTGTTTCTTTTTTTAAAAAAATAGATGATCATGATTTTTACAACACTCAAAACGGTGTTTTCGGCAACCAAAACTTAATCGAACATGTCGAATATGGTTTGTTTCAAATTAAAATATAAACAAAACAAAATAAATACAAAAATATAACTTAATAAAAAAGATGCCCCAAACGGCCGCTAAGAAAATTTTTATCTGGTATTTTCTAAACATGACGTCGATTGAACCATTTTAACTATTTCCTAATATAGTCTTGGGGTGACAGACCACACGTGAAATTTTCATAACATTAATGCATAAAAAGCCACGTATCAAAACTACTTCAAGCTGATGTACTGTGTACTGTATGACCAAAATGCTTGACTGATACTAGAAGACATACAAGCCCATTGTAGCAATCATTCCTAGTAACTGAGAGAATCAGAAAGCAATTTGTTCTTAGTCATTCAGGCCTTAACTAGAAGCTCGGCACAACCACAAAACAGCCGCACCAAGGTATCATCTAGCTAACCAAACCTGTCATAAGTACCTGCATTACCTCATCAAGTTCATCTCTATTCTTAGGTCACCAACAATGACTTTCTATAGGTTCAGCATGCAGCTAAACCAATCAATGGACAGATGAGTGAATGTCTTCAGATGAAACATTCCTAGTAATAGAGAGAATCAGAAAGCAATTTATTCTTAGTCATTCAGGCCTTAACTAGAAGCTCGGCACAACCACAAAACAGCAGCACCAGGAGTATCATCTAGCTAAGCAAACCTGTCATAAGTACCTGCATTACCTCATCAAGTTCATCTCTATTCTTAGGTCATCAACTATGACTTTCTATAGGTTCAGCATGCAGCTAAGCCAATAAATGGACAGACGAGTAAATGTCTTCAGATGAAACATTCCTAGTAACAGAGAGAATCAGAAAGCAATTTATTCTTAGTCATTCAGGCCTTAACTAGAAACTCGGCACAACCACAAAAAACAACCGCACCAAGAGTATCATCTAGCTAACCAAACCTGTCATAAGTACCTGCATTACGTCATCAAGTTCATCTCTATTCTTAGGTCATCAACTATGACTTTCTATAGGTTCAACATGTAGCTAAGCCAATCAATGGACATATGAGTGAATATTTTCAGATGCAACATTGACAGGAGGAACCTCTTCTCAGTACAAAATCAAGATGCCATAAGCTAACCTAACCATAATTCAAAAATACCATGATTGTGCAAGGATGGCTAAGAAACAAGAAGAGGATGGTGTTTCTAGAGTACATAAACCAAATAGAAAACATGAAACGTGAAGAGGGTTATAATGCAGAATAAAAAAAGTTATTAGTAGAATTAAATTTCACGATCAAAATACAGGTGTAGATGTCGAAAACCATCAAAAGCATTAATTTGCCAGGAATTATATTAAAACTAAACCAACAGAACCAACATAGTAAGAAGAACAAATCAAAATTCTACCATAATGTTGCAAGCAAGCCAAACATAAGCAAGTTTACTTGTTCAGCTTGGATCATGAACAATCGAGTTGCGCATGAACAATCTCAAGCTCATTGACAAAACATACTTTCCTTTATTAAACTTTTTTATCATCCCGAACATGAACAATAGGCATAATTGATAAAAACAAATGTATCAACAAAGTTTTGTTTGACAATTCAAATACAAAAAAAATAGTTGGTTACTTATTGTACCAGTTGTTTTAACCATCATTGAACTTACAACATAAACTATTTATTATTATCAGCATATATTCATTAATTTTAATAGTAAATTACAGGAATAAAATGACTTTAATTTGGAGATCTTGTCTTGGAATTCTATTGATTCATAATATGAAAAATTTTGATTCAAAAAAATCATTCTATGTGACGCCCCTTTCCTTCACCTAAAGGGAGTTATAAGGCTATATGTAGAATTGAGTTAATATTAAAAAAATAGAGAATGATTCTTCATTTTAATTTTATTAATATCAAATTATTACATTTAAAAGAAATAAAAAAGATCAAGACAACAATCTATTATCCAATCAACTTTATGAGTAAGAATCTATATGCATTTTATTTAAATATTTTATTACACTTGAGAAATTGGAATGCCGGAAATTTCAATATTTCACTTCTACAATTGCTTTCAGCTTATTCTTCTTCTAAAAGAAATTCCAACATTGATAGCAACAAATCTTCTTTCTTTTTAGTGTAGTTTGCAGTTGCTCTTTAGTCTATATTAAGTCCCCTTCCTTTTGATCTTATCAAAATCCCACAAACATCATAGCATAAGATCCATTCTTTGCCTATAATAGATATCTCATGGGAAAAAGGCATTTCTCTTTTATGCAAAAGAATTAAAATGATGACAAGAAAAAGATTCTACAAATTTTATACTATTACATTTGTTCATCAAGAGACTCGACTTTCAATTTTGTCATAAAAGCTCTTCAATATGAATTTGCATAATTGGTGCCACAATTAAGGTCAAAATAAAGTTTAGATGACACTTACATTTTTTTTTTCACATTTAATTTGTCTCAGGAATGAATTACATATTGCAATTCAACCAGCCAAAAAAAACATTATAATTCAACTGAATAACACATGTAGTTGACTATTGATTCTTCTTGCTAGTGAACTTGTTGAAAGGTGTCCAACAACTTGTGAAGGAAATGAGGGAAGCCGCTTTGGAACTCGCTGCTAGAATGCATCAATACATAGCTATGTGTGGAGGTGGAGAGAAGCTCTATGCTAATCAGTTAAATTGCAATGGTTTCTTTTTCTTTTTCTTTTTTGTTTTTTTTTTTTGTTAGTGAATTGCAGCGTGTTCCTAATACACTTTAAAAACAAACTAAATAAGATAAAACATAAGTATCATCTGAACGTTTCTTCAATTGTAATTCCTACAAGAAATACACACCAATTATGTAAATCAATATTAGAAAAGTCTTCTACTTAAATAGAGGAATGCTCTCTTGATTAACAAATTAGATACTATAAAATCTTATGAACTTTCAAATTTCCATAATATTTTCTCCTGCTTCAAAGAGAAATGTCTTCTTCCCATGAACTTCTTATTTAAGGAAAAAACCAAAATAGACTAAAGAGTCATTATAATTAGTGAAATCACATAAAAATAATACAATATTTGATATGACTAGTGTGAAACTTTTTTTCATATAGAAAACAAACTAAGAACCCATGAAAAAGAAAAACACTGAAATTATCTGCATTACAATCTCTTTAATGTAATTCAACATTTAATTAAAGTGCATATTGAATCCTGGTCATAAGTTTGACGGGTAGAGAAAATATTCAGTTGTTCTCTATTTATTTTTTTTATAAATTAATATTAATAAAATTAAGGAAAAGGAATCATTCTATTTTAACTATTTAATAAATTCCAATTGCAGCCAACTTGTTGAAGTGAAGAAGAGGCGGCAAAGAACATGACTTTTTTGTATTGAATTTTGTTTTCATATTAAAAATTTTGTTTTCATATCAAGATTTCATTGTATGCCTTCTTGTTGCAAAAACTTAAATATATCAATTAATTTCAAGGCCCCTAAACATTTAGGTTAAGAATATTTATTGTTCTTACAAATTTTCATAAGGATATCAACAAATATTAATAGAGAATCTAGAATCTTACACCTAAATAAGAATTATGAAAGAAAATAAGCTACCTTACTATCATTTTTGTTGGAAGGGACTCTTTTAAGCATTTAGCATGAAAGAACAAAACTAAGCCTAAAAAAGTCACTTATATGAAAAGAAAGCAAATTTTATCAAGTAAATAATGAGTATATTGTAAAAGAAAATCTAGTTCAATATTCTAGTAATCAGAAATCCTCAAATAAACTCTATCAAATTAAGGTATGATTCAAGCTAACAAACCATAGAAATCCTACAATTAAATCCTGCTTGCAGCCAAACAACGCCTAAGATTCAACAAATGCAAGAAAAGCACAGGACTTCTATGCTACAACTCAATAAATATTATAAATTTGAAAAAATACAATGACCCATAATTCTTATAATCAATTATCTAAATAGTTCATGGTTATTGATTCAATACATCTAAAAAAGAGGAGGAACAAAAAGAGGAAAGGAAGAAAAAAAGAAACCGAAAAAGGGGGTGCTCACTTAGTGTAAAGCAAGAGTCTAGAAATTAGATTCAAGGTGAGAGAAGTAAAGGATTCGTCAAGGAATTGGATCTGATGCCTGTGAGAAGAGCAATAGAAACATGGAGATGGTCAATAAAAGCAAGAAATCAAATAGTGAATTCAAATGGACCTTCAACCGTTGAAGATGAAGATAGGTTTCAAAAGAAGAATCAGATGGCATAAAGACAAAAAAAAGGTTGGCAAAAGGGTTTTGAAAAGGCTTGTAACTTTTGGATAGAAGCCAAAGAGCATATGAATAAACAAGCCGAGAACTGTAAGCAGCAGAAGACAAGAAGTGGTGGTGAAGGAATTTGAATGGTTTCTTTTCATGTTGTATTTATAATTAGGGGCAAAATATCAAATGGCACTTAGCAGGTGGATTGGGCCTAGTAGAATCACTTTAATTAGTAGAAAATTTTAAACTTATGCAAGAAAGGAGGAGTTTTTTCGGTCAGAATTTAGAGAGGTGAAGAGGTGAAGTTTTTTTTTTCTCAGAGAAATTATAAATTTCATCCCATTAACAATAAAAAAATAAATAATCAAATAATTTAATTTAGTGAGCTAAACGGTTGGATAAAACAAAAAAGATTTTCTCACTTCCAACGAAAATAAAAAAAAAAATGAATCGAAATCATCAAATTAAATAAAGTGAATGACTAGGATTCAATTTTGGAAGAAACATAATTCACATATGAGCAAGCCAAACATTAACAATGAGCAAAGTTAAAAAAACCAAAAACGCATCAACAAAGTTTTGTTTGTTGATTCAATGCAAAATAAAATTTTAGTTATTCACAGTACAGCTTACCTTGAGCGTCACAGAAATTAAAGTGATTGATCCATTATCATTAACATATATTCATCCATTTTTACAGTAAATTACATGAATAAAAAATAAATTCACCATGTTTGGGTGCATGTGGAGGTGCACATATACACACACATATGCACATGCACACATAAGTTCCTACAGGTTGCCTTGTTCGTATTTGTGTTTGACTAGTTGAATGCAAAAGCCAATATTTTTTTATCAATCATGTTATGATTACTTAATGTGCAAACTCAACACAAACAATTGTGGAGCAAATGACACTTCACCGACCAACTGTTCTTATGACAACCCTAATAATCAGGTAAAGATTAAACAGAAGAACTGAATTTGCCAATATTGACACATGTCCTTCGAAAGAATAAACGTTTGGAAGTTAAATTCTAGCGCATTTTCTCTGATATTTTGTGATGTCTTTCCCAGCATAACAAGATCTTCGTTCAACAAAATATTTGTCTCAATAAAGTCTAAAAGGAGATTCGACAGGCTGACCCCAAATAATAATAATAATGATAAAAGTGAGAGAACATAGGTTCAATTTTTCAGTCTTACCATACCCCTCCTTGTCCTTCTTCACATGCTTCAACAGAAAAACATCGTTGGGAAGATTTTCGTCACTGAAGTAATATTCAACCTGTAAAAGCGCCAATGATAAAGTCACACAAAAACATAACAAACCGGAAAAAATTACATCCCAATGCCATTAGAGAAGAATAATCATTAATAGAACATGAAAGTGAAACTACATTAACAAGAACAAGGTGAAGAAAGGGTTCGCATAAGAATCACCTGCCGCACGATCTTATCAAATAGGGCATGATGAAGGGAGGCAGCATAAGAAGAACGCGAATTGTCTTCGGTAACATGGCGTGAACCCGCGTCCACTGGCTCGCAGTCTTCAAGGCGGTCTTGGGTTTCAGTATCGTCCAACTGCGAATCAGAGGCGATAGGATCTCTGGAATCGTTATAGGCAGGAGAACCGCCGGCTGCCGGAGGAGGGGGAGGGGAAGGAGCCGGCTCTAGGATTGCCATGACAAAAAGACGCGCTGGCGGCCGACCCTTCTCCCCCTGCTCGACAGTGTGGCCCTCTCCATGAATTTATAAGGTGGTCGTAAACGGGTGCTTCGTACGATATAGCAATGGATTTAACCCATATTCACCCGACCACAAAAAAAAAATCAATAAATAATTTAATTAAATTATATTATATTAAATTAAATCCAACTCTCCCTTAAATCATTTTCTCCTTTATTCAGATTTATTAAATTTAGGCCGTTGTTAATTGCATCGTCGGACTTATTGAATTTGATAAGTCTTATTAAACGTATATTCGACGTTGCAGACACACCGCTAAGAGTTTTAGCATGTAGTTCTCATGTTGAAGATGGATGTACTAGACCCTATTTCAGATTAATTATTGGTTTGGGACAATTTTCTCTATTTGCATTTAAGATCGTCATTATAATTTTATTTTAAAATTTATTTCTTCTTATTTTCTAGAAGTTTTTATAGTGCAAATTTTTTTTTTTTTTGAGTTATAGTCATACTTCTATCATAATCATTTCCTTTAAGAGCCATGCTCGCAGTCCTTCTTACTTAAGGGTTGGCTCCTAGTCATACGCAATAAACTCACTTATGTTATAACATTTAAATGGTAGAAAACTACTTAAAATACAAGTCATAATCTTGCTTGCAGTGTAGTTATCTTCTTCCAAACTAACTCATGAATTTTTATTTTGCCAAAGTCATTTATTTTAAGTCATGTGTCATAATCACACTTATTTGTAGCCATCTACATCGAAATCTACATCACAAAACAACATGTATAATTGTATATTCTAAGACTTGTGCTACAACCTTAGTTGGGTTTTAAACATCTCATTATAAACCTGCATCATATATTGACTCGTATTAATATTTTAAAAAAATATGTATTTATAATTTTCACTGCAACTTTCTATGTAATTCTTTTCTTCACCATAATTTTACAACCATTATTTTTAAAAGCTACAACCATTCTAAATAAATCCTAAGTTTGAGCACATTAAGTTATCCATGCCAATTATAACTTTGTAAAGTATTTAGTTAACCATCTTTAAGTAACCTAATTATAGTGATAAGTTTGGAGTTATGTATTCTTTGATAGTTGTACCCAAAAACATATCGGGGTTTTTAATGTTGATTAATGCAATCTAAAATGATTTTTCTCTGCAAATTGCTAACACCAAAATAAATTACTAAAATGTCATTATCAAATGTTAAGTTATGATTAATTAACATTTTGCATTTGAGAAGTGGAATTAGTATAGAGAAAGTGAATGGATGGACATTTTAGAAAAAATAAAAAAGAGATATATAAATTTTTTAATGCATTAAGGCGAAAATTAATTGAGATCGACCCAATTAAATAACATTCTTTGTTTAAAGTAAATTAATTAAAAATAGTTAATATTCAAGCCATTAGGAGTGCTTTATTGGGCAATAAAAAAAGATAAAGATAGGAGTGTCAAGATAGGTTCTTTTATGTATCAAGTCTGAATTTACATGTGGACGTGAATTTAAGGGTTACAATGTGGTTAAATTTCTTCATAATACAATCCTAATTGAGATGTTTGTGATTCAACTTAATTTAAAGTGGTTATGACATATATTTCACTTTATATGGTTGATCACATAACTTGTAACAAGATTACCATAATAAACATCTTGATAGGGACATTTGTGATGCATATGAGGTTTTTTCATAAGTGTTGATTCAACATCTTTCATTATAGGATTTAATCTTCTTTCAGGATCAATTTTAGGCTTATAATTATCTTCCATTAAAATTCTGTGCATACAGATTGAATGACTGATTTCTTTAATATCAGCTAGTGTTCATCAAAAGGTTTTCTTATGATTTTTTAATATCTCCAATAATTTTTCTTCTTGTTCTGCAGTTCGGTTTGAGGACATAATAACAGGTAATGTAGATGAGTTCCCCAAAAATGCATACTTTAAATGAGTAGGTAGAACATTCATCTCAAGTTCAGAAGGTTTTTCAAGTGATGGTATCAGAGGTTTACTATTTTCAGTAATATCTAAAATTTCAAATTCTTCCGGAACATAATTTAATTCCTCAATATTTTTCTCATTTAATTCATCTTCAGAATCTCTTTCAATTTCATTTTCTAATTCTTTTTGGTCCAAAGTTACTTCATCTTTTTGAATCTGATATGACTTCACATCTTTCTTGAAAATGAATAACAATCGTATAATCATTTATATTCTTTCTGTAACATTTAATGTCTTTTCCTTTATCAGGATACTTCATTGATTTGAGTACATTAAATGCTACTTCCTGATCATTATCTCTCATAGATAATTCTCCTTTTTGCACATCTCTTATTGCACGTCTAGTAGCTAGGAATGGTCTCCCTAGAATAACAAGAATTTCTTTATCTTCTTTCATATCCAACACAATGAAATAAACAGGGAAGATAAATTTATCCACTTTAACCAGCACATCTTCTATAACTCTTTAGGATAAGTGATAGATTGACCAGTTAACTGCAGTGTTACAGTAGTAGGAGAAATGTCTCCTAAACCTAATCTTCTAAATATAGATAATGGCATGAGATTAATGCTTGCTCCCAAATCACATAAAGCTTTTCCATAAAAGTTTTCTCCATTTGCAAAAGGTATCGTGCAACAACCAGGATCTTTGAGTTTTTAAGGAAGCTTCTTCTGAATTATTGTGCGACGCTCTTCATTAAGTGCAACAGTCTCATGATCTTCAAACTTCCTTTTTTTATTTAAAATGTCTTTCATAAACTCAGCATAACATGGAATTTGTTCTGAAGCTTCTAAAAAAGGAATATTAATTGTAAGCTTTTTAAATATCTCAAATAATCTTGAAAATTGTTGATCGAGTTTCTGCTATCTAAGTCTTTTGAGGAAAAAGAGGTGGTAGTCTTTCTAAATTATTCTTATTTAGAGAAATAGTTGTTTACACTTCCTTAGGAATGCTTTCTTTAGGTTTTTCAGTTTCTTTATCTTCTCTCTCAACTTCAATTTCTTTTTGAACACTGACACTCAATTCATTTCCACTTCTTAGTTGGACACCTTTAACTTTCTCTTGCTCTTTACTTTTATCTTTCATATTGATCTCAACATTACTAAGAAGTGTTCCCTGAGGTGTATTGCTAAATGTGTTAGCAATTTATCCCATTTGATTCTTTATGTTTCGAATAGCACCACTTTGACTTTGTAATTGATTACTTATTTGTAACACCACTTCTTCTAAAGATAAATTCTTCTCATTAACTTGTTGATTAATGTTAAATCCAAGATGATAAGTATGTTCAAAGTTAGAATCACCCCGATTGCTTCTGTTTCCTAGTGGGTTTACTTGATTGTTCCCCCATTGTTGACTTCTACCACTAGAATTATTATTCGAGATAAAATTTGGATGGTTTTTCCTACACTATAATAATTAGAATATGGGTTATTGGGTTTATTTATAACGTTTATAGATTCTAATGAAGTTTGAGAATCAAGCATTTGTGATAATGATTTTTCTTCAATCAAATGAGGTGTTTGAGAAAAATTCATTCCAATTTGTTCTATTTTTCTAGATAATGCAGCAACTTTAGAAACAACCATTGAAATAGTATCATTATCATGAATACTAGCTACTTTCTTAGGATTTACCTATTCAGAAGGCCATTGAAAATTATTTGTAATCAATTCTTCAATTAAAGCATAGCCATCATCAAATGGTTTAAACATTAATGACCACTAGCAGAGCATCTATGATAGATCTAAAGGTTTTTGCTAACTCATTATAAAAACTTTTAATGATTAATCGGTCTGGTAAAGCATGATGTGGACACTTCCCAAGCTTCATAAATTGACTCCCCTTCATACTGAGTAAAAGATGTAATGTCTTTTCTAAGCTTAGCATTTTTTGAAGGTGGATTTTTTTTGCCAAATATCTTCAAATTCTAATAGATCTAGGTGCTAAAAAATTTAACACATCTTAGCTTTTTTCCTTAATAAAAAAGGAAAAAAGTCTAAGTCTAACAACATCATTTGATACACGATCATATTTAAATGTAGTACACAGTTTTAAAAAACTCGCTAAATGTAAATTTGGATCCTCACATGGTGTTCACCAAAGTTAATTATTTGTATCATTTGTATAATTATAGGTTTAAGTTCAAATAAGTTATTCATTACAGCAAGAGTTTGAATACTTAAGTGAATTTCATGTGCCGTAGGATTTGCATATCCCTTAAAGGTTTTTTGTAAATTATGAGGTTCATTATCAGCATTTTGAATCTTAATATTATTTGGTGAAGTGTTTTTCATATGTGAAAAATTATAAAGTCTTCCTTGTTTTCAAATTTATCTTATAGTACGTTCTAATTTATATCGTAAGGCACTAAACCTTCAGATCCTGAACTACGCATACAAATGATAAAAGTTCAGAAAATAAAATAACACAATATAAATAAAATAGATTTTTAATTTTTATATTTTTTTAATATTATTGTTTGGATTAATTTTACTAAAATAAAATCCACATTTCAAATAAAATTACAGTTTAAAAAGTTTCGTTATTTTCCCAATTTAAAAAGTTTCGTTACTTCTCCCGTTAATGACGTCAAAAACTAGACCCAACATGAAATTACATGTATTTTTAAGCTCCAAAATACTTCCAAAAACTTGTCCCAATTTATATTTAGTGGCTAGTTGACCAAAGGAAAATATGTTGAGATTTTCATACCTATTTTAGACTAATTTTAATGATATTGCACTTTAAAGAAATGTATTTTTGATGTTTTGTTGCAGATATGTTGAATTATGGTCATTAGAGCAAAATGATGCAAAAAGGAGTAAATTTGGAGCGAAAAGAACCAAAATATGAAGATTTGAACTAGGGCGCCAACGGCGAGCCCAACGGCGCCGATGTCGGGTTTTCCCGAGAGTTCAGAATCAAATATTCCAGAAGGCCGTCGACGGCGCCCTCGAGGCCGCCGACGGCGAGATCGGTGGTTATCTCAACAGGTGCATTGAATGTAGACGATTTTTAAGGGGATACTTAGGTAACTCTTGGAAAAACTCTTCTACAACTTTAAGAGAAATTTTTGACCAAAAATTGAGGAGTTAGGGAGAAAGTTGAAGAGTGTGTGGAGAGTGTGTAGAGTGTAGAGAGTTTAATTTAGGGTTAGATTGTGAGGAATTCTTTGAGAGATTGTAAGTGTTAAGGGAAAGTGAGAGATTTCTACCTCCTTGCCACTTCGAAGAAGAATTCTGTGTACTGTAAAGAAAGGAAGAAATTCAGAGGAGCTTCGAGGAGTTTTCTTGGGGAGGAATTAGAGATAAGTGGTATTTACTTATTGTAGTTTTTATGAATTTGTTTTTATATATAAATTTTGAGTTTTGTCGTATGTTCCCCATGAGTTCTGAGTAGTTTTCTCAGTCATTCTCCTTGTCTTAAGATTTTGTGAAATGGTGATTTGAATTGGTTGAGCCTTGAGAATGTTAAAGAAGTTGTGATGATCTTTTCACTTCGATCTTAATTTACTTTCAATCTGGTCAATTGATTTGTTAGAATATGTTGAGTTTTAAAACTAAAGTGAAGATTACATCCAAGATTCAGGGAGGTCAAAGTCCTTGAAATTTGGGTGCAAATAAATAGGGAAATAAAATTATCGGGCGTAGAATTGGAGATTTTAGAGTGGCAAACTAAAATCCTCAATTCGGTTCTATCGTTTGGGTGCTGAAGTGTAGATGTTAGCCCTCATGCGAGGGAAACGTGGGAGCTCTGAAGTGAGAGCCGGTATCCTCCCAGCCTAGCCACAGAATCAGTAAACAAACATAAGATTAGTCAATGTTCTTTATGCCTGGACCAAAGGGTAAAGAATAGATATGCTCCTATTTGGCACAATCCAATTTTAACTAATTCACTTTATCCATTCACTTTAATTTCTTGACAAGGAGAAGAATGCTTTCTTATATATTGAACTTCACATTAGAAACTTTATTAGTAGAATTAGTTATTTAAGAATTATTAAAATTACATATTTATTTCAATTGCCTATTAGTGACAGATTAGCAATTTGAACTATATTGTTGTGATTAAGTATTGATTTTCTAAAATCTTAGTTTGTAGACTCAAATATTACTCCCTGTGAGATCGATATCCATGACTCCATTAGAGCCCTGTATTAGTTGAGCAATACCTATACTTGCGTTGATAAGTGTGACTTTGCAATTATTGAATATTTTATATACATCTTTATCGAATCTATAACCGTTGTCAAGTTTTAGGCGTCGTTATCAGGGAATTAAATCTTCTAGCAGTAGTATCAAATTCTAGTATTTTAAAACATATATAAAGTCGTTGTCAAGTTTTTGGTGCCATTGTCTGGGAATAAACAAGAATCATAATTAGAGTAACCGACAAACTAGGACTATTAGAAAACTTTTACCGAAATTGCAACTTATTTTCATATTTAGTTAATTATTTTTTTGTGTACTGATTTCAATTATATGCGTAAATTTGGACCTGAAAATCTTATACCCTACGATTTGAAATTAGAATGCACTGTTAGAAGAATTAGAAAACTAAGAAGAGAACCTAGAAATCCTGACACAATGGAAAATAACGTGAACAATCAAGGAATAGAAAATGAACACCAACCTAGACCTTTACGAGATTATACAAATCCTACAGCAGATGAAATTTACTTATCTATCCAAAATCCTGATGTAGCTGCTAATTCATTTGAGCTTAAATCTGCTATTATCCAAATGGTACAAAATAATCAATTCAGAGGTACACCAAATGAAGATCCTAATTTACACCTCGCTAGTTTTTTAGAACTTTGTGCTACCTTTAAATATGACAGAGTTTTGAACGAGGATGTTAGACTTAAAATTTTTTCATTTTCACTTAGGGATAAGGTTAAGATGTGGTTAAATTCGTTGGCACCTGGATTTATTAGAACTTGGGGAGAACTTTCACAGAAATTTCTATCCAAATATTTCCCTCCATCCAAAATTGCTAAACTTAGAAATGAAATAACATCTTTTTATCAAATTGATGGAGAGTCGATATATGAAGCTTTAGAGAGATTTAAAGATCTTCTTAGAAAGTGCCCTCATCATTTGTTACTAGATTGGTTGATAATTCAAAATTTTTATAATGGATTAGTGGGATCACTTAGATCGATTATAGATGATGCAACTGGTTGTTCTTTAATGTCAAAACCTTTTGATGAGGCTTATTCGTTAATGGAAGAGATGGCTACCAATAATTTTCAATGGCCCTCTGAAAGGGTAAATCCTAAAAGAGTAGCTAGTATCCATGATTCTGATGCAATATTTATGTTAGCTTCGCAGATTGCTGCAATATCAAAGAAATTAGATCATTATGGAATGAATTATTCTCCAACACCTACTATGATGGAAGAGAATGCATCTAGGCAATTTGTGGATGTTCAACCTTCATATGAGACTTTACCCTTATTCGAACTATTATAACCCAGGTTGGAAGAATCATCCTAATTTTAATTGGAATAACAATTCTTTTACAAATCAACAATGGGCGAACAACCCAGTGAACCCATTAGGAAATTCATCCAACCAAGGAAATGTTAATTATAGACCTTCTTATCCTCCAGGATTTAACAGTAACACTCAAATTAAGGAAAAGAAGTTCTCTATGGAAGAGATGATATTAAACATGAGCAACAAGTGCAGAATCAAGGAAATCAATTACAAATTCAAGGAAATCAGTTACAAAATTAAGGAACTGCTATCAAGAATATTGAAAATCAATTGGGACTTATCGCAATTACGCTTAGTAACCGAACATTGGGAACTTTTCCTATTATTGTGGAACCTAATCCT
This sequence comes from Phalaenopsis aphrodite, assembly GCA_003013225.1. Taxonomy (NCBI): domain Eukaryota; kingdom Viridiplantae; phylum Streptophyta; class Magnoliopsida; order Asparagales; family Orchidaceae; genus Phalaenopsis; species Phalaenopsis aphrodite. The sequence continues at coordinate 187,875 of NEWO01000861.1, forward strand.
AAAGATCAAGGAAAAGAACATATAAAAGTGATACAATAATGAAGTGGAAAAGAATTAGAAACAAGAGTGCAGAAAGAAACGTAAACTGAAAAAGAGAAAGTGGATACGAAAAAAGAAAAGGATCATGAATATCCAGATTTAGAATATCCACTTACACAAATGAAAATTACAGTGGAGAAACTTCCACCACTGTTTCCTCAAAGATTGAAGCAACATAAAAAGGATAAAAAATTTCCAAGTTTATAGAAATTTTTAAGAAATTAACGGTAAATATTCCCTTCATAGAAGCTTTAGAGCAAATGCCCAATTATGTGAAGTTTATGAAAGATATTTTGAACAAGAAAAGGAAGTTCACTGATGATGAGACTGTTGCACTTAACGAAGTGTGTAATGCAATTATTCAGAAAAAGCTTCCTGAAAAATTAAAAGATCTAGGTAGTTTCACTATACCATGTACTATCGGTGAAAAATTTTATGAAGAGCTTTATGTGATTTGGGAGCAAGCACTAATCTTATGCCTCTATCAAATTTCAAAAGATTAGGATTAGGAAAAGTCTCACCTACTTCTGTAACTCTTCAGTTAGTGGATCGTTCAGTTACTTATCCTAAGGGAGTTATAGAAGATGTGTTAGTAAAAGTTGATAAATTTATCTTTCCTGTGGATTTCATTATTTTAGATATGGAGGAAGATTAAAAAATATCTATCATTTTAGGGAGACCGTTTTTAGCCACGGGAAAAGCTATGATAGATGTTCAAAAGGGAGAATTAACTATGAGAGTTAACGATCAAGAAATGACTTTTAACATCGCAAAATCTATGAAATACCCTGCTATTGAAAGAGATAATGAATGTTTTCACATGAAAATTAGTGAACATCTATTGAACGAGCATTTTAAAGAACATTTTGAAGAGAAAGAACATTTTGAAGACAGAGATGAAGTTATTTTGGATAAAATAGAATATGAAGAATTAGATTATGTTCAGGAAAGATTTGAGATGCTGGATATTACAAGAAATGCTGATAAGAATTTAGTTTCGTCAATTATAAAACCACCTAAACTTGAGTTGAAAATATTGCCTAACCACTTGAAGTATGTGTTTTTGGGAAACTCATCTACACTACCTGTTATTATATCATTAGAATTAGATGATTTGCAAGAGCAAAGTCTTTTTGTTACATTAAAAAGATATAAGAAAGCTTTTGGTTGAACCTTAGCTGATATTAAAGGAATCAGTCCTTCAATCAGTATGCACAGAATCATACTAAATGAACAATATAAACCAAGAGTTGATCCACAAATGAGATTAAACCCAATGATATTTATGGATGATTTCTCTCTATTTGGAACATCATTTGACACATGCTTAAATTATCTTGAAAAAGTTTTGGAGTTATGCGAAAGAACTACTTTAGTTCTAAATTGGGAGAAATGTCAATTTATGGTTACAGGAGGAATTGTGTTAGGGCATAAAATTTCGAAAAAGGGTATGGAAGCAAACCTTGCAAAAATTTAATTTATATCTAAATTAACACCTCTTACTAATGTAAGAGAGGTTAGAAGTTTTCTTAGACATGTTGGTTTTTACAGGCGTTATATTAAAGATTTTTCAAAAATTAGTAAACCTCTATGCCAACTTTTAGAAAAGGACAAGAAATATTAATTTAATGAAAACTGTTTAAATACCTTTAAGTTATTAAAAGAAAAACTAATCACAACCCCTATTATAGTTTCACCTAACTGGGAGAAACCATTCGAACTGATGTGCGATGCTAGTGATCTATTGGAGATGTTCTTGGACAAAGGTATGAAAAGATTTTTAAAGTTATATACTACACTAGTAAAACTCTTAATGATGTTCAAATTAACTATACTGTTACTGAAAAAGAGTTATTGGCTATTGTGTATGCTTTTGACAAATTTAGATCTTATTTAATTAAGACTAAATATGTTATGCACACTGATCACTCAGCTATTAAATATTTGATGCAAAAGAAGGATGACAAACCAAGGTTAATTAGATGGATACTTTTGATGCAAGAATTTGATTTTGTGGTTATTGATAGAAAGAGAATTGATAATCAAATTGCTGATCATTTTTTGAGATTAGAATGTCATGAATTATCTGACATCGACAATGAAATTACAGACAGTTTCCCTAATGAACAACTTTATAATACTAATGAGTGGAAAATACCATGGTATGCTGATATTGTTAATTATATTATAAGTGGTATTTTGCCACCTATGCTGACATTGCAACAACAAAGAAAATTTATTCATGATGCAAAAGTATATTTTTGGGATGAACCTAATTTATATAAATAATGTAAGGATCTTATTATGAGAAGATGTGTACCTTATGAAGAAACTAAACTAATCATTCAGAAATGTCATGATTCTAAATTTGGAGGACATTTTGGAATTGATAAAACTGCTTATAAAATTTTACAAGCTAGATTCTATTGACCTACTCTCTTTAGAGATGTTTACAGATACATAAAAACATGTGATCGATGCCAACGAGTAGGCAATATATCTAGTAGAAATGAAATGCCTCTAAATTTCATGTTAGAAGTTGAGAACTTTGATATTTGGGAATTAGATTTTATGGGACCATTTATTCCTTCATCTAGGAAGTTATACATATTAATTGCGAAAGACTACGTTTCAAAGTGGATTGAAGCACAAGCCTTACCTCGTTGTGACGCTAAAAGTGTTTCAAGATTTTTAATGAAAAAAATTTTCACTAGATACGGAATGCCAAGAGTGATTATCACTAACGGAGGATCCCATTTTAGGAATAAATACATTCAGAGATTGACAAAAAATTTTAATATTATTCATAGTATCTCTACTTCCTATCACCCTCAAACTAGTGGGTTAGCTGAAGTTTCTAATAGTGAGATTAAACAAATACTTGAGAAGACTGTAAACCCTAGTAGAGTAGATTGGTATACTAAACTGGATATCGCATTATGGGCTTACAGGACTGCTTATAAAACTCTTATTAGAATGACTCCTTACAGGCTGATTTTTGGAAAGATTTGTCACTTTCCAGTACAATTGGAGCATAAAGCATATTGGGCAATTAAAGAATTCAATTATAATTTGAAAGATGCTGGTGAGAAGAGATTGTTACAAATGAATTAATTGGAAGAATTAAGAAATGAATCTTATGATAACGATAGAATTTATAAGGAGAAACTAAAGTTATGGCATGATCAGAAGATTAACTAGAAGAACTTTGAACCAGGATAAGAAGTTTTGCTTTACAATATAAGGCTGAAGTTATTTCCCGGGAAATTGAAGTCTCGTTGGTTAGGACCCTCTATTTGGTGGAATTTGGAGGCATGGCCAATTTGGGGTAAGTTTTGGGATTTACTGGACTTGGGTCAAAATTAAATGAAATTGAGGTTTGATCAAGGACAATTGAAGATCAAATTAGATGTGTAGGACTGTTATGAAGAATTTTTAACATAAATTGGGGCAAATTGAGTAGGCTAGGGGTTTCAATTTGGTGGGATTAAGTTGACTTTATTGGGGGTTTGACTTAGATCAAAATTGAGCACAAATTATGGGTCAATTAGGCTTAGATTTGGCTTTTATTAGTCATATAAAAGGTGAATTTGACTTTAGGATTGAAATTGGGGGAAATTTAGACAAAATTGATGGATATTTGAGGTAAATTTGGGGAAATTGACCCTTAAAGGCAATTTTGGAGTTTTGGTCAAAATGGTCAAATTGCCCAAGTTGGGTTCAATTGGAGGGTCCAAATTAGTTTTGGAAATATTTAAAGTGATTTTGGATGTTTTGGAAAAGTTTGGGGTGCCGATGATATATTTGTAATTTTGGTCATTTGGGGGTATTTTGGTAAATTTGGAATTTTTTGGTAGTTTAGGGTAACTTGGGTAAATTTAAAAGGTTCGAAATGATTTTTGAACAAATTTGTGTATTTTGGGTGGATTTGGGAATTTTGACCAAATTTAGGGCTCCAAGGGTATCCAAGTAATTTGGGGGAAATTAGGGGCAAAATGCTAAGTTGAATATTTTTGTAAAATTAGGGTACCAACCACTTTATATGAGCTATGGACCAATGGAATCCCCATTTGGGTCCTTTATTCACTGGTCTTAGCTAAACCCTAGCCTAGGTCTAGTGGGCTTAAGGGACCATCTACATGAGTCTCCCAAAAAATCAAGGGATTAAAGTCAACAATTTTGGGTTTAGGGTTGTGAGTGATTGTGTGTGATAGTGAGTTTAGGTAAGTGTAAGTAAGTGTATTAGCTCCATACCAACACCCAAGGTCAACCCTAAGGTCAAATAGTCCTAATGGGGACTCTCCTTGAGCTCCCCCATACTAACCTCACCTACTAAGTGCTAGAGGTTAGGACCAATATGTAGAGCTTCAAGTTGAGCAAAGGGGAGTTTAGAATTTCTAATGGTGAGGGTTCCTTTTCTAGCTTTCTAGGAATAGTTAATAGGAAAGTCCTATGGCTAGACCTTAAGCTACCAAAGAGAAAAACTAAACCTCAACCAAAAGTGAGGTCAAAATAGATTGATACCTAAATTTCAATTCTCATTTTGGGATCAGTCCCTAACTTCTGATTCCTTTCTTTCGAGGTCAGTCCCTAACTTCTGATTCTCTTTTTGAGATTGATACCTAAATTTCAATTCTCATTTCGAGATCAGTCTCTAAGTGTTGATTCCCTTCTTTCGAGGTTGGTCCCTAACCTTCAATTTTCTTTTTGAGATTTATACCTAAATTTCAATTCTCATTTCGGGATCAGTCCTTAACTTCTGATTCCTTTCTTTCGAGGTCAGTCCATAACTTCTAATTCTCTTTTCAAAATTAATATGTAAATTTCAATTCTCATTTCGGGATCAGTCCCTAACTTCTGATTCTCTTCTTTAGAGGTCGGTCCCTAACTTCTGATTCTCTTTTGAGATTGATATCTAAATTTCAATTCTCATTTTAGAATCAGTCCCTAACTTCTGATTTCCTCCTTTTGAGGTTGGTCCCTGACTTCTGACTTTCTTTCTGAGATTTATACCTAAACTTCAATTCTCATTTCGGAATCAGTCCCCAACTTCTGATTCCCTCCTTTCAAGGTCAGTCCTTAACTTACGACTCTCTTTTAAGATTGATACCTAAATTTCAATTCTTATTTCGGGATCAGTACATAAATTTTGTTTCCTATCTTTTAAGGTCGGTACCTAAATTCGAGCTTTCTTCTGGAATTGATACCTAAGTTTCAATTCCCACCTTGAGGACAACACCTACACACTGACTCCCATCCTCTATAAGAACCTAAAATTTGATAACTCAAACCCACTCTCCAATCCCTAGTGAGAGTTTCTACCTCTTGATTTTGATCAAATATTCACTTGCTAATTCCCCAACGAAAACAAATAGCACATACAATTCTAAAATCCTTCTATGTCTGTCAACTTAGGAGTTTGTATTGGTTTTGTTGATCTCGTCGGTTAACGCTAATATGTGCGGTGTGCTTACCCAGCACACCACACCTATTGGGGGTCCATTTGTTGACCTCTTTTTTGGTTGAGGTTTAGTTCTCCCTCTTAAGTTGCCTAAGGTCTAGCCATATGACTTCTCTATTGATAATTCTTAGAAAACTAGAAAATGAACCCTCACCATTAGAAACTCTAAACTCCTCCTTGCTCAACTTGAAGTTCCATATATTAGTCCTAATCTCTAGATCTTAGTATGTGGGGTCAGTAAGAGGGAGCTCAAGATTAGCCCCCATAGGACTGTCTGACCTTAGGGTTAGCACTGGGTGTTGGTCTGGAGCTAGTTCACTCACCCACCTTTACTCTCACCCACAATCACTCACAATCCTAAAACCCAAAATTGTTAACTTTGATCCCTTGATCTTTTGGGAGACTCATGGACATTGTTCTCCTCTGTTCACTGAGCAAGATGGTATTTTTCTAGGGAAAGATATGGATTTTTGTAGTTTAAGCATTTAAAATAATTCAAAATTCAATATTTTTCTACTTATCCACGCGACGCCAACTCATCCTCGTCCGCTCCAAAGGCTCCACGCGGCGCTCCACCATTTGATGCCACCAAGCATGTAGCCTCCATGCAGACCACGCTTTATGCACCATGGATCTGTCCGGCTTGATCTCCTCTGTTAATTGAATACACGCGATCGGACGACTCTTCGTTATTATCCCCAAGTGACCTAGCCTGTGAGCCGTTCACACTAAAATCTTAAGATCTTCGCCTAGACTAAACCAAATTGCATGGGGTTTGTTTCAAAACCTTCATCTACTCAAGACAAACCTATCTATATGGATTGTATGGTATGAAATATAGTAAATATGTATGGAGAATAAAAATAAGTTTGGATTAGGGTTAGGGTTCAATACCTTTGTTTGAGAGGGGAGGCCTCAATCAGATGGTTGTGGTAGCTTCGTTTGGTCCCAATGAACCTTGGATGAAGTCCCAAGCCTTGGTGAAAGGGTTTAGGTATGAATTCGATCAAGGTGGATTTCAGGTGTTGATGTAGAGCTATGTTAGAGGCTATTTCAGAGGGGGCTTTTGTGGGGAATCATCTTCTCTCACTATAGGGATGGTGTGTGCACAAGTAATTGAAGTTTAGTGAGTTGTGGAGCTGTGGGGAATTTTGTCGTAGTTTTGGTATAAATTTGAGCTCAAAGTTGAGCTTCCACAGTGGATATCAATGGGGGAAATGGTGAGCTTGAACTGAGGAGGTCTCAGGGAGTCTTTGAGAGCAATTTGGTAGAGTTTTCTCAAGAAAATTTCAGCTCTTCTTTTCTTTTCCATGGAGGTGAGGTTTAAATAAAATGGCCTAAGGTGATTGTCACGGCCAATTGAGGGGTGCAAAATGGTGCTTAGGTGGAGGGTTTTGAAGTGTTAAAGCCAATTAGAATTGGCTAGCTTAGATGGGTGAGTTTGGGTTTGAATTTAGGATTGAAGTTCTAGATTTTGGTCCTTTTCAGCCACTAGGCCAGCCGGTAGGGCTATGGGAGGTGTCCAGGAGGTCAGGTGAGCCACTGAAAGGGTTAATTCTAATTAACCCTCAATGGCAAGTGATGATGGGGATGATTTTTGGTTAAGGCCTATAAATAGGCATAAATCCCTTAATTAAGGGATTCAATGGTCCATGGCTCACCATGGCTGGTCCAAGGGGGTTTAGCATAGTCAATAGAGTGTGCATAGTGGCTGTGGAGTCATCAATTTGGTGGCTTTGAGATGGCTATGTTAATTTTGGTGCATGGTTCCAATTTGGGTCCAAATGGCTAAGATTGGGTTTGGATTAGGCTAGCCATGACTTTGAGCCCAATTGATTGATCAACATTGTGTACATGATTGTTATGAAGATTTTTGGTGAAGGATTGAAGTGATTTTGAGTCCAATTGGAAGCTCAATTTTAAGGATTTTGAGATTTTGGTCAATTTGGGCATGTTGGACTAGACTTGGGTCTAGGTTGGGCTAAAATTGGGTGAGGTTCAAATTGAATGTTGAAAATAGTATATAGGAATGTCATGAAGAGTTTTCAACATAAATTGGGTGCCAAATTTGGGGTTTAGGAATTCAATTTGGTATAATTTGGTGACATAGCCGATTTGGGGCAAATTTCAGGATTTTTGGACTTGGGATGAAATTAAATGAAATTAAGGCTTCAAGATCAAATTAAGGTCAATTTTAGTATGTAGGAGTGTTATAAAAGATTTAGGATCCAAAGTGGGGCAAATTAAGTAGTTTATGGGTTTCAATTTGGTGGGATTAAGTCATAGGGCCAAAATTAGGGGTTTGACTTAGATCAAGATTGAGCTCAAAGCATGGGCCAATTAGGCTTGAATTTTGTTTATATTGATCAAATTAAAGATTCATTTGAGTTTATAATTAAAATTAAGGGAAATTGGGTCCAAATTAAAGGACATTTAAGGTAAATTTGAGGAAATTAGACCTTTAAAGGCAATTTTGGGGGTTTTGGCAATTTTGGAATTTTTGGGTGATTTTGGGAAATATGGGTATTTTGAAATGGTTTGAAATGAATTTTGAACAAATTTGGGTATTTTGAGTGAATTTGGGAATCTTTGGCCAAATTTAAGGTTTCAAGGGCATTTAGGTAAGTTGGGTAGATTTAGTGGCAAAAGGCCAAGTTGGGGATTTTTGGTAGAATTGGGAAGCCAACCACCATATGTGAACTATGGACCAATGGAATCTCCATTTGGGTCCTCTATGTACTGGTTTTAGCTAAACCTAGCTCCAGACCAAAATTGTTTAAGCACTAAAGTGGATTTTTTTAAGCAAGCTTGTATTTTTGTACAAAAATAATTATAATAAATTAAATACACTTAGAAAAATCATGAAAACTAGTTTTCTAAGTTCCTTGTGATCAGAAGCACTTAGTAAAAATAAAATTTATTTTTGTTAAATTACTTTATTTTGTGCCTCATTTTTTGAATTTAAAATAATTAAGAATAAATAAAAATTCTAAAAATACAAAAATATTTCAAAATGTCCCTAACTGTTCTTTGATCACTTTGGACTCAATAAAATATTTTTCCTAATTTTTCTATGTTAAAAATAATTTAAAAAAAAACTTGAAAGTGAATTTTCTTTATTTTCTCACTAAAATAATTATAATAAATAAATTAAAAGACACAAAAATATGAAATTTGATTCACTAAGTTTTTTGAACTCAGAGAAGTCTAAAAAAATATAAAAAAATTTTTTGTAATTAAAACACTTTATTTAGGGAGGTTTAAATAAAAACAATTTTTGTAATTAAAACACTTCTATTTAAAATAAATCATGAAAATTGACCCAAACTAAAATTATAATAATAAAAATTTAATTCAAAAAATCATGAAATTATATCTAAATATTTCTCTAACCTAAGGAATCCTCTAATAATTTTCTCATAAATAAAAACTTTATTTAGGGCGGTTAAATAAATCACCTTTTAAAACCGTATTTTCTGGATTTAAATAATTATCTAAATTAAATTAAATTTTGAGAGGTCTACATATCCTCCTCTAACATTTTAATTATCTCATGGATATAATACTCTAAACCCTGAAAATCATTTGAGTTGTGTTGAAAGAGTTATGAGGTGAAGTGCCTCAACGGCAAAGTGGTAATTTTAAAACTTTGGTGCCTTAATCAAAAGCTTAGGTTTATCTAAGGGAAAATGGGTAATTTTGATCTTAATGAACATGTTTGGATGATTGAAATACAATGGGGCTAAAATGTAGAAACTCATTCAATAGCCTTACACAACATTAATTAAAGCATAATTCTCCTAATCTTCATGACTTAGAAGTTAATTAAAGATCAAATGATTCTTAAGCAAGGGGTAATCGACTAATCGAGTATCCTATCCTTGGGTTAATTAAATTGTTAAGCTTCACCGAGCAATGGGATAGTCACATTCTAGCCTCAGATGATTATTCGAAACATTATGATAAGATCAAAATGAACTCGTGATATTAAAAGAGATATTTAAAATGATCTTGGGCCACACCTTGAACATTTTGAAATCTATTGGATATTTTAAAGGACAAATTGAACTTGTCATATATTGTTCTAAAATTATCCACTACAAACTTCTGAGATTCAACAAAATCATAACTTGGGTTTTGGTAGCTAAACCTTCATCTACTAATACAACTTAAACCTTCTTGCAATACTTGCAAGTACTGACCTTTCAGGTGGTGGAGCGAGAAGACTCGACAGGTACGCTTTTAAATTAATGCATTTACCTTCTTGTACTTCTTATTTCAAACTTGCATGTTAAACAACGATGTCACCCTGCATGAAAACCTAAAACTGCTAGGATAGCCACAAAACCAAAACCAAAACTAAAATCAACCAAGATAAAATTCACGCTAAAACATTCAAAATATAAGACAACTCAAAATTTAATCACAAAGATCACAAAACAACAATCGCAACTAAATTAAGACGTGTATATTGGACGATTGGGAATCCCTCGGAGAAGGTAACATACGATTGTTAACGTGGCTTCCCACTATCTAAATGAAAGTACGAAACTCATTAAGTTGAGTTTAGTAAATTCATTTGGACTAAGTGAATCCCATAAAAAATAGTGGAACTAGAACGATAGAACCATAATATCCTAACCGGTGTCACTCTAATAAATTTCAATATGCCTCTGTCGGCACTATTTTTGGTGTGGGGTTTGCCCGTAAGAAGTTGTCGGTCATCAGAATTGAAATTCCATTGCCGTCTTCGGAAGGACATTAAAAAAATTGGGTTTTGAAAAAGATGAAGCCAAACTGACTCCACAATTTTCACAGTTTAGATGAAAGAGCACTTTACCTCAAATCTTATATATATCCTGAAGGATGAACACAAGAATTACGGGTGAGGCTCGATCAAATAAACTAAAGAAAGTTATGACATCCGTTTGATCTGCGAAACCAATGTACTGGCCGACAAATTCCCCTATTTAATATAAGGAATTAAATAGAGTTTATATTATGCTGGATTCGGGAAAAGCTTCCTATAAGGGCAAGTCCCTATAGTTAATTACATCTTAGGTAACTCAAGTTACCTGAGAATACTCTCAATAAAATCAAGAAAAATTATCTTCAAGGAGTTCAAATGGTAAGGACATTTCAAAGATATTGGACTAAGAAGTGTGAATGGAATTGGTTCAAATTTGGAACATTTTGTTTTGGAGTCCAAAGAAGGAAACACTAGAGGATGTCACGGATCCGAAGGAGAACTTCGGTGACTTCCCAAGCTATCCTATTATTTGGCTTCAATTTAGGAGAAATCATTTAGATTTTTCATCCTGCAATTTTTATTGTTAGGATTTACATTTGTGTGAAACAATCAGCACAAATAACCTTGAAGATGTGAGGATTTAGGTCATGACGAATGACAACCTCGGAATCCTAAGACGAGTTTAGGGCTTATATTATACAATATGGTTGTACAAAGGCCTAAAAATATGTTTGAGGATTTATGTTGCACTAGGAAAACAACCTCGAATTCCTATGGCTTTGTTGTTTTAAAGCTAAGGAAGGATGTGTTGTTGTAAATCCTCTTATTGTAGAAGATAGTCGGGCTGCCCAGAGTGCTAGCTCCAAGCTCCTCATTGTAACAGAGTTTTAGTTTTAGAAATGATAAATCAAGTAAATGAGAGAAGTGTCATGTTTTGGAAAAGT